>JAEBUP010000110.1:0-120549 GCA_023014405.1 Amanita molliuscula
TAATAGGTCAACAGGAGAAATACAAATAAACAACCAAAGCTCCAAACCCTATAAAAAAACCTGCATTGACTCACAGTAACTCATGCCCTTCCAGTGGATTGGCGACACCTCATCAGACTCATCAGGATCATCCTCCCTTCCCACTCCCCCCCCATCATGTCCACCATCCCCACGGCCCCCAACTCCCCCTCTCCAAATCATTTCCGCCGCCCTGTTCCTACACCAACAGCTTGGCATCCCATCCCCTCCAACCTATTCGAACTATGGATCATCACGGTCCACTTCGACAACTGCCCCTTCCACTGCATCTGGTGTTGCCGCCCCAACTGCCACAACCACGACCAGTGGATGCCCTCCGATGGATGGCAAGCCCGCTGCTTCAGTGCCCAACCCCCCACAAACTGCACATGTCAACCGGACATGTGGGTATTTATGGTAAGTCAATGCGCCCTTCTTATTAATATCCCATGACTAATAGGAAGGCCGCTTTGACTTACAGCCGCTGGCCACAGCCCACCCAGCCCCGCAAATTGCCCAGATACAATGGGCCCTATTCCAAAGGTGGAAAGTCCTCCACCTCCACGACATCGACAGGCAAGGGACCCGCTGGATAGTAGCCAACGCCCGCATCCCATACTACAACTGCCAAGACCCCATCATCCGCCGGGTAGAATTTTTCTACCTAAACGAGGAGAACATCATCCTCATGCACAACGCCAGAAGAAGGTCCCCCTTCTGGTACCAGTGCATTTTCCAACAGGACCCCCCCATCCTCGAGTCGTGCCCAGACTGCCTAATAGATGTATTTAGTGATATGATAATCTAAATACATTTATAATACAAATTTTTTTAACACCATCCAGAACCGAGTGAAATTAAGTGACTCATATTAACTAACCTAAGTGACTCAGAATGATTAAAACCAAACATATATAAAGAGCCCCAAACAACCCCCTTCATGGCAGACGCCTCCACCTCCCAAGGTCACAAACGCAAATGCTCCACACAAATCACCGAGTTCTTCCACACCCAAAAGACCTCTACCAAACCCAAAACACACCACTGCCAAACATCCAGCTCTACTAATACTGCCTACTTCCGCAACCCACTCTTACCCACTAACCGAACTCGCTTCACATCAACTAACTCTTATCGATCAACCATACCAAAAGGAATTAAACAAAGCCCACACCATCGAAACTATTACCAAATCCCACACAACAACCGATCAAAGATGGCATCAACAGGACAAGGACATGTAAAGGCAACAACCGACATAACTCCCAAAACAGAGGAATCCAGTTGTTACTATGAAACCTACTTTGTTAAATTCAGTCCAAACAAAAAACTAGGAGCCATATTAACTGAATGCACAACAATGCCCATAGAAATGCGCAAGGCCAACGAATGGCCCTGCTACACGTGCAACATATCCGCCCTGGATTACACACCAGTGGGAAACTACTATGCCCAAAACGTAGGATGGCGCCACAAATCAACAGTCCAATTAATCAAAACAGGAACCAAAATGATATACGAAACCAGCAGTAACTCTGGATGGCTAGTATGGATAATAGTATGGACCTACCCTGAAAATATACTATTCAATCGCGCCACAGCATACACAAAACCACACGAAATAGACGGCGAATACGAACTCCTAGCCAATCTAGGAACATTAAGAAAGGGACAAGGCCGATCAACACAAATTAATTGGTCCGAAAAATACTATTCCCACGAAGGACAAGAATCAGAAGTACAACACTCCATCAACTATCTACTAGAAGCCCCCCTACACACAAAATACCCTTCAACGCCATTTTATTGAGCCCCAACTGCACAAGTTGGCTTAATATACAACAACATATCCATAATACCAGGCAAAGAAAGCCACCTAGACAGCACCATTTTCATGGATGACACGTGGCAAAAACTTCCCCATCTAGTTGAATATAACAACACAATAGCAAGGGGCAGCTCAGTACTAGGACAATGGACGAAAATAAAACACAGCAAAAATACGTACATGACATGCATATGGCAACCAGAAGGCCGGCACTCAGGGAGACCATTGCCACCATCAAGCACCAACAAAAATCAAATAGATGTAGATTTCATACATACGCTTTATTGGAAAGAGTAACACTATATGTAATATATCTGCAGTTGCATCACGCTTCCTAATATGCCCCGGGGTGTTAGTGAGGGTGACACAGCAACAAAGGCTAAGAATAGAATACCTACGGCATTACCTAAGAAGGTATCGCATAAATGAATCACGATTGCAGGATCCCTCCCTTGCTAATGCTGCAGGGGGGCCCAACCTGCAATGTGATTTTTGTATGTGGCTGTGACCTCTTCCAGCTGGCAGGAAGGTTGCATAGCCACAGAAAATGCAAGTAACTTTTGGTGGCAGTGCACATCACCAAATAAGGAAGGTCTCTAGACTATGGCTTAAACATTATTCTGCTCATATCTCATGAACTAGACCACCAATTTCTTAGCTGTTTCAGGGCTGACATATATGATATATAAGCTATCAAATGGTATACTTACATTGAAAGAAAAATGGTTCTCTGTTATACCTATATATCTATAAACTCTGTATTAATAGTCTTCGGATGAGTCACGTATAGCATTCCCTAAACCCTAAACCCGTGAGTTATCCTCCATTAGCCGCAATACCCGGCCATGTTTGAAAATGTATGCTAATAACATTTCTGTGGAAATTTTAGTAAACCCTAACGCCTTACATGCTGGGTCCCGTGACTGGTTGGCTGAGCCTCCCTGGTCACGCGACGCGCCTAGGCCAAGGCCTAGGCCCTGCTTTGTAAGCATTTATGGTTGTTATGTCAGTTCCAAAGTTGGAACATAACCAATTTGGAAATCATGGCGCGCCTATTGGCTGCTTATGTAATCAACTTTGGCCTTGAGTCACAGTCACCCTGGTCACGTCTCGTGGGAGCAATCCCTGACGTGAAAAAGAGGCGTGTGACTTACTTTCCTTATATTGTTGAAATGCTAATAAGGAAAGCCCGCCGCCGACGCTGGGCAGGCTGACGTAACGTTACTGAACAAGATGCCTAGAACCGCTGACTCAGCGGTCCATTGACATCATAGGTCTAGACGGATCCAGGCCACGAACTTGGTCTATCCATGAATAGGTCAGTACCTGGCATTGTTCCCGATTCGGTAACTTCCACAGCAATTTCGCCAAATCCAGTAGAGCCGAGTTATCGGTTAGATTTCAAACTCAGCTCTGCAAGGTATATAAGTCGCATGAGAATACTGATGAGCTCTAGCGAAACTTGTCCCAGCACCACATAGTGGTGCAGCAAGTTTATTCTCTAGCCTCACCGCTGTTGCCAAGCCTCGCCGCCAACTTCGTCGGCGGCTCCGCCCACCCTAAATGTCAAAATTTCTGATTTCTGAAGTGCAGAACCAGTCCAGCAAGGGTCATGCTATGGATTACTAAGCACAAATAATGGAGATGTGAGATGTGACTGCTGTGGGTGGCAACAGCTGCACAGCATTAATGGTGAGACAAATAATACATACACAACATGAGACAAATCAAGTAAGTACTGTAAATGGAAGCATATGAAAGGGGAATGTTTGACATGTGCATGGGAAGGTGTTGAACCTTCCTCTGGAAGAAGCTGATCTGTTTGTAACAATCTGAAGGTCAGTTGTCAGTGGCCAGGCAGTGTTCCTAGGGCCTTGGGTATGTGGTCAGCCACCAGTGTCAGGCATTGTTCCTGGAATGTCATGCATGGGATGGTCAGCAGCCAGTGTCAGGCAGTGTTCCTGGAACATCATGTATGGGATGGTCAGCAGCCAGTGTCAGGCAGTGTTCCTGGAATGTCATGTATGGGATGGTCAGCAGCCAGTGTCAGGCAGTGTTCCTGGAACATCATGTATGGGATGGTCAGCAGCCAGTGTCAGGCAGTGTTCCTGGAACCTCACATATGCCATGGTCTGCCACTGTCCACAGGCAGTGTTCCTGGAACCTCACATATGCCATGATCTGCCACTGTCCACAGGCAGTGTTCCTGGAACCTCACATATGCCATGGTAGGCAGTGTTCCTGGAACCTCATGTATGCTATGGTCTGCCACTGTCCACAGGCAGTGTTCCTGGAACCTCACATATGCCATGGTAGGCAGTGTTCCTGGAACCTCACATATGCCATGGTAGGCAGTGTTCCTGGAACCTCACATATGCCATGATCTGCCACTGTCCCATGGCATATGCAAGGTTGCAGGAACACTGCATGGGGATGGTGGCAGACCATGGCATATGTGAGGTTCCAGGAACACTGCCTGAGGACAGTGGTGGACCATGGCATATGTGAGGTTCCAGGAACACTGCCTGTGGACAGTGGCAGACCATGGCATACATGAGGTTCCAGGAACACTGCCTGTGGACAGTGGCAGATCATGGCATATGTGAGGTTCCAGGAACACTGCCTACCATGGCATATGTGAGGTTCCAGGAACACTGCCTGTGGACAGTGGCAGACCATGGCATATGGGAGGTTCCAGGAACACTGCCTACCATGGCATATGTGAGGTTCCAGGAACATTGCCTGTGGACAGTGGCAGATCATGGCATATGCGAGGTTCCAGGAACGCTGCCTGACATGGCATATGTGAGGTTCCAGGAACACTGCCTGTGGACAGTGGCAGATCATGGCATATCTGAGGTTCCAGGAACACTGCCTGTGGACAGTGGCAGATCATGGCATATCTGAGGTTCCAGGAACACTGCCTGACACTGGCTGCTGACCATCCCATACATGACATTCCAAGAACACTGCCTGACACTGGCTGCTGACCATCCCATACATGATGTTCCATGAACACTGCCTGACACTGGCTGTTGACCATCCCATACATGACATTCCATGAACACTGCCTGACACTGGTGGCTGACCACATACCCAATGCCCTAGGAACACTGCCTGGCCACTGACAACTGACCTTCAGATTGTTACAAACTGATTGGTGGAACCTCATGTCAGGCAGTGTTCCTGGAACCTGGCATATGGGATGGTGGAACCTTGTGTCACCAGTGTTCCTGGAGCCTTGGGTATGTGGTCAGCTGCCAGTGTCAGGCAGTGCTCCTGGAACCTTGCTTATGGGATGGGATGGTCAACCAGTGTCAGGCAGTGTTCCTGGAACGTCATGTATGGCATGGTCAGCAGCCAGTTTCAGGCAGTGTTCCTGGAATGTCATGTTTGGGATGGTCAGCAGCAAGTGTCAGGCAGTGTTCCTGGAACCTTGTGTATGGGATGGTCAGCAACCAGTGGCAGTGTTCCTGGAACCTTGTGTATGGGATGGTCAGCAACCAGTGGCAGTGTTCCTGGAACCTTGCATATGCCATGATCTGCCACTGTCCACAGGCAGTGTTCCTGGAACCTCACATATGCCATGGTCTGCCACCATCCCCAGGCAGTGTTCCTGCAACCTTGCATATGCCACATCAGACAGTGTTCCTGGAACCTCACATATGCCATGGTAGGCAGTGTTCCTGGAACCTCACATGTGCCATGTCAGGCAGTGTTCCTGGAACCTTACATATGCCATGGTAGGCAGTGTTCCTGGAACCTCACATATGCCACAGTCTGCCACTGTCCACAGGCAGTGTTCCTGGAACCTCACATATGCCATGGTCTGCTGCCATCCTCAGGCAGTGTTCCTAGAACCTCATGTATGCCATGGTCCACCACTGTCCTCAGGCTGTGTTCCTGGAACCTCACATATGTCAGACAGTATTCCTGGAACCTCACATATGCCATGGCAGGCAGTGTTCCTGGAACCCTGCATATGTCATGTCAGACAGTGTTCCTGGAACATCACATATACCATGGTAGGCAGTGTTCCTGGAACCTTGCATATGCCAAAGCCTTAATATGTGTGGAAACACTCTTCCAAGATCAAATCATCCATAACCATCATGATCCACCTATACCTGGACATTTCAGCATCTTTAGAATGAATGAACTAATTGCATTGAACATACTGGTGGCCTTCATTGTTGGCTGATGTCAAAATTTCTGATTTCTGAAGTGCAGAACCAGTCCAGCAAGGGTCATGCTATGGATTACTAAGCACAAATAATGGAGATGTGAGATGTGACTGCTGTGGGTGGCAACAGCTGCACAGCATTAATGGTGTGACAAATAACACATACACAACATGAGACAAATCAAGTAAGTACTGCAAATGGAAACATATGAAAGGGGAATGTTTGACATGTGCATGGGAAGGTGTTGAACCTTCCTCTGGAAGAAGCTGATCTGTTTGTAACAATCTGAAGGTCAGTTGTCAGTGGCCAGGCAGTGTTCCTAGGGCCTTGGGTATGTGGTCAGCCACCAGTGTCAGGCAGTGTTCCTGGAATGTCATGCATGGGATGGTCAGCAGCCAGTGTCAGGCAGTGTTCATGGACCGTCATGTATGGGATGGTCAGCAGCCAGTGTCAGGCAGTGTTCCTGGAATGTCATGTATGGGATGGTTAGCAGCCAGAGTCAGGTAGTGTTCCTGGAACCTCACATATGCCATGGTCTGCCACTGTCCACAGGCAGTGTTCCTGGAACCTCACATATGCCATGGTAGGCAGTGTTCCTGGAACCTCACATATGCCATGATCTGCCACTGTCCACAGGCAGTGTTCCTGGAACCTCACATGTGCCATGTCAGGCAGTGTTCCTGGAACCTCACATATGCCATGGTCTGCCACTGTCCACAGGCAGTGTTCCTGGAACCTCATGTATGCCATGGTCTGCCACTGTTGCCAGTGTCAGGCAGTGCTCCTGGAACCTTACTTATGGGATGGGATGGTCAGCCAGTGTCAGGCAGTGTTCCTGGAATGTCATGTATGGCATGGTCAGCAGCCAGTGTCAGGCAGTGTTCCTGGAACCTCACATATGCCATGGTCTGCCACCATCCCCAGGCAGTGTTCCTGGAACCTTGCATATGCCATGGAACCTTGTGTATGGGATGGTCAGCAGCCAGTGGCAGTGTTCCTGGAACCTTGCATATGCCATCATCTGCCACTGTCCACAGGCAGTGTTCCTGGAACCTCACATATGCCATCATTTGCCACTGTCCACAGGCAGTGTTCCTGGAACCTCACATATGCCATGGTCTGCCACCATCCCCAGGCAGTGTTCCTGGAACCTTGCATATGCCACATCAGACAGTGTTCCTGGAACCTCACATATGCCATGGTCAGCCACTGTCCTCAGGCAGTGTTCCTAGAACCTCACATATGCCATGGTAGGCAGTGTTCCTGGAACCTCACATGTGCCATGTCAGGCATTGTTCCTGGAACCTTACATATGCCATGGTAGGCAGTGTTCCTGGAACCTCACATATGCCACAGTCTGCCACTGTCCACAGGCAGTGCTCCTGGGACCTCACATATGCCATGGTCTGCTGCCATCCTCAGGCAGTGTTCCTAGAACCTCATGTATGCCATGGTCCACCACTGTCCTCAGGGAGTGTTCCTGGAACCTCACATATGCCATGCCAGGCAGTGTTCCTGGAACCTTGCATATGCCATGTCAGACAGTGTTCCTGGAACATCACATATACCATGGTAGGCAGTGTTCCTGGAACCTTGCATATGTCATGTCAGACAGTGTTCCTGGAACCTCACATATGCCATGTCAGACAGTGTTCCTGGAGCCTTGCATATGCCAAAGCCTTAATATGTGTGGAAACACTCTTCCAAGATCAAATCATCCATAACCATCATGATCCACCTATAGCTGGACATTTCAGCATCTTTAGAATGAATGAACTAATTGCATTGAACATACTGGTGGTCTTCATTGTTGGCTGATGTCAAAATTTCTGATTTCTGAAGTGCAGAACCAGTCCAGCAAGGGTCATGCTATGGATTACTAAGCACAAATAATGGAGATGTGAGATGTGACTGCTGTGGGTGGCAACAGCTGCACAGCATTAATGGTGAGACAAATAATACATACACAACATGAGACAAATCAAGTAAGTACTGTAAATGGACGCATATGAAAGGGGAATGTTTGACATGTGCATGGGAAGGTGTTGAACCTTCCTCTGGAAGAAGCTGATCTGTTTGTAACAATCTGAAGGTCAGTTGTCAGTGGCCAGGCAGTGTTCCTAGGGCCTTGGGTATGTGGTCAGCCACCAGTGTCAGGCAGTGTTCCTGGAATGTCATGCATGGGATGGTCAGCAGCCAGTGTCAGGCAGTGTTCCTGGAATGTCATGCATGGGATGGTCAGCAGCCAGTGTCAGGCAGTGTTCATGGAACATCATGTATGGGATGGTCAGCAGCCAGTGTCAGGCAGTGTTCCTGGAATGTCATGTATGGGATGGTCAGCAGCCAGTGTCAGGCAGTGTTCCTGGAACATCATGTATGGGATGGTCAGCAGCCAGTGTCAGGCAGTGTTCCTGGAACCTCACATATGCCATGATCTGCCACTGTCCACAGGCAGTGTTCCTGGAACCTCATGTATGCCATGGTCTGCCACTGTCCACAGGCAGTGTTCCTGGAACCTCACATATGCCATGGTAGGCAGTGTTCCTGGAATCTCACATATGCCATGATCTGCCACTGTCCACAGGCAGTGTTCCTGGAACCTCACATATGCCATGATCTGCCACTGTCCACAGGCAGTGTTCCTGGAACCTCATGTATGCCATGGTCTGCCACTGTCCACAGGCAGTGTTCCTGGAACCTCACATATGCCATGGTCTGCCACTGTCCACAGGCAGTGTTCCTGGAACCTCATGTATGCCATGGTCTGCCACTGTCCACAGGCAGTGTTCCTGGAACCTCACATATGCCATGGTAGGCAGTGTTCCTGGAACCTCACATATGCCATGATCTGCCACTGTCCACAGGCAGTGTTCCTGGAACCTCATGTATGCCATGGTCTGCCACTGTCCACAGGCAGTGTTCCTGGAACCTCACATATGCCATGGTCTGCACTCCAACCCAACCCATCCCCAACCCAACCCTACCTCTCCCTACCTGTCATGGGCCCTCCCATGTTCAGTCCCTAGCTCAGTCCCTACAGTCCAGAAAAGCACCCACAACCCTAAAACCCTAGGCTATGTCGGATACATAGGCCGAGCAGCGCCTGAGGGGCAAGACTGGTTATGGATAGAGTGGGCGCCAACATGGGTGCATATGGGCATGGACTGCGCAGGGTAAAGGGTTGAAGTGCCAACAACACGGCACGCCCTATATGGAAGAACCAGTGTGTGGGTGTGAGAGGATGAGCCCAGGTATGGTCATAGGGCAAAGGGTTAGCTGCTGCACATTGATCCCCAGTGAGGGACTTTAGCTGCACACTGCCTGCACACAGACCGGGGCTGTAGTATATAAGGGCTGTAGTCTTAGGTAGCAAGTCCCTAAGACTCTAGATAGTTTTGTGTTTGCTAGACACAACTATAGAGCACTGTTTGTCTTTGGCTTAACAAGCCGCCCCTTCTCATATGTCTTGGGTTGTGTTTAGGAGCAGTCCTAACATAATCTAGAGTCTTTCTTACTCTACCCTGTTGGTCTTACAGCACCGAGCATGCCTTGCTCATCGTTGCTCACAGTGCCAACAGCCTAGTTTCATTTCTGAGAGGAAGTAATCGCATAGCCCGCATCCTCTCCAGGCGACTACACCACACATACTGTCAACGGGCATCGAATGAGATGTCCTCAATTCACCCATTGGGTCTGTCTACAAAACAGTAGCAAATGAGAATACTAGTGTGTCGGGAGAGCATAGGCAGGAGACCACAGATGTGCCCCGAGCATAGTATATTGTTACTGCAGAAAAACTCAGGAACAAGAGAACCAACCTGGTTGTTGTGCATATCAAGGCTGACCTAAAGTTCCTCACACACTCCCTGTACAAGCAACCCCTATTTTGTTTTGGGGTTGGTAACTTGGCACAAAGATAGTGAGGTGAATTGCCGGGTGCACACTTCTGAGTAGCTTGCGGACCCACGATAATCAGACAATAACTCCCTTGTTTCCCAAGGGACATCATTGATTGGCGCGGATTTATTGCCAGAGGAACGGATCAAGTGTCGGTGGAGGCCCAAACTTGGTTGAAGATTTTTTACAGCAAGATATACAAGACACAATGCAGTGCTCGTTCACATACATTTTGCCCTATGCCCAGGTGACACTATCGGAGATCGGGTGCATCTTCAAAGTGGACTGGGTTACATCATACGACATGGTCCAGACAGGACCTAGAGAATTCATTGGGGATACCATCATCCGCCGATATGACAATCACGTCTGGTTGTATTGGAAACACCGGAAGGAGTCACAACGACTTGAACATGCTCAAGTGCAGGCACTCCTTAGGCAATGCGAAGCCGAACAGGAGTTGGAACAGAAAGAGGCTTGGGAGGCTCTGTTAATGGAACAAGCAGCTACCAAAGCAGTCTTGAGGGCGGAACACGCCATGAAAAAGGCAGAGAGGGAATACCAAACCCTCATTGAGTTATTGGAAGTCCAGTACAAGGGCAATACATCCAACCCAGTCTGGCTAGCCTTGGTCTCATCAAAATACAACCAATGGCTTATGTTGATAAATGATGGAGATAAAGCTATCTGACATTATCGGGTAGCTGTAGAACGGTTACAATGTGCGCACCACATACAAGAGTTGTATGAGCATGAGGGAATGGTGATGATGGCCAAAGACTGGAATGCATGGATGCATGCTACCAATGGCAACATACAGGCGACTCGCTACACTAAATGGAAGCATGAGCAGGAGGAGGAGGAACGTCGCAGGGGGATTCAATTTGATCCCCTTCTTGTCACGAAGCCGCCTGGGGCTATTATTGCCAGGACACCAGAACAGCTTCTCACAGAGCCACGGCACCATCTTCGATCCATTGGTCTGGATCATTTCCTCAAGGACATCGGAGAGGACTCGTGGAATGACCACAAGGCCAGGTTGCTGGGATGGCACACTAATGTTAAGGTGCACCTACCCAGACCAAGGGCCAGGAGTCCTTTTGCACCAAACCAGTGGAGGGAGAATGGGTACTGTTACATGTACCTGTTCAAGTCGGAATACTATGACAAGTATAATTGGCCAGCCTGGCCTACCCTACACGATATCCTTAGCTGGGAGCCAGAACTCAGAGACAACACCATGACATTTGCAATCCAGGACAGTATTCGACCAGGGCGATACCACATCATAGAAGAATCAGCTGTTCAATGAGATGATATCGAGTATACCTGGGACGAGTTGGTGGACTTACACAAAGTCTCTTACTATACCTGGATGGCATGGTTCGGAGGGCAATCAAAGTCCAAGCGAAGGGCTAAGCAACATCGGCTTGCCCAAGCACCCATTAAACGAGTTAACCTGCGATCAACTGTCACGATGGAACAGTCATATGCAGAGGCAGCTGGACGAACATACCCAGCAGTAATAGAACTGAAGCCAGTTGTGCAACCAGTGCGATCATACGCAGCAGCAGCACAAGCTGGTAAGGAAAACAAAGCGAGAGTCGTCACACAAGGTGGTGATCGAGCTTGGTGGAGCAGCGGGGTACTGACAGCAGCAGATTGGCTGTCTAATGAAGAGTATCCACAAGGAGCAAATAATGCTCACAAAAAGAGGGACATCGATTCCTGGAGGAGAGAAGTCGATCGAGAGGCATGGTTGCCTTACCCCTATCCAAAGATGGCATGGGCCAACAGTAGACTCAACCCAGATATACCAGGATATTGTTACCTGGTATTAATCAAAAAGGACTTCTGGGACGAGTACATGTGGCCGGCATTCCCACAGCTCCAAGAAATATGCACATGGGACCGAAACTTAAGAAATGAAGATGTAACCACCATTATCAGGCCATCTTACTCAAGTCCCACTACCTTGCATATTGAGGAGTACCGAAGCAATTGTAGGGGATGGTTCCATGTGGAATGTCTGAACAGGGAAGGGATGGGGCATTACAAAATCGGCGCCACTCCTTTCTGCCTCATGGTGGATATGATCACACACACCTACCACACTGTTTTAGGATGGAGGGAGCATTGGGCTGATACCCAAACAATTGAACCTTTGGCTCCTACACAACCAGCAGTGGCAGTAGCGGTGAGGGAGGATGAGATAACCCGACAACAGGAGGAGAGGCAGAGGGCCATCACCAGTGCCGGACAAGCTCTGGCTGCCATTATAACAGTATATCAATGGTCAAATCATAGGGACCCAGGACCTCTCACGAAAGCAGAGATGCCCGATTTTTATCAAGGAGACCCTCGAACCATTGATGGATGGCTATGCCAAATGGAAATGTACTTCATGTTGGCTAATGAAACAAGTGCAAAACAGAAGGTTTTGATCTGCCTGTACAGAATAAAAGGCGGAAAGGGGGACAGAGCGGCAGATTGGAGTGGAGTCAAACTCAAGGCTTTTCAGGAAGCACAACAGGAGTTTGATGATAAAATCGCCAATAGCAGATGGAGTAGAGAGTTGGATTGGGCCCAACTCAATACAGGGGAAAGCACTGCTGATGACAGGGCATGGGTCAGATGACCATTGGAAAATCAATTCCCTTTCGTCAACTGGACAGACTTTAAACAACAGATGCACGACTTTCTCATGTCAACAGAGACAAAGGAATAAGCTATCAAAGCATTGTTAAAACTCCAGCAGGGAACGATGATCATAGAAGACTACATCATCAAGTTCAATTCCCTCACGGCCCTCACTGACTGGAATGATCAAGCACTGATCTCCCAGTTTCAGAATCATCTCAATCCGGCACTTGGCAGAGAGTTAATTCGTTATGGAGGATTAACAGACACTGCTACATTGTGGCAGATTCAAGAGAGAGTAACGGCACTCACCAGGGCTTACCAAAAAGCTAATGAAGCTTACAGGTTCTCAAAAGCAAAAGAGTATAAGGAACGAGCCCCAGCCCCTAACAGTCGTCCCCAGTGGCAGTTCAGAGCACCACCCCCAGTAGCATCAGGGAGTCGATCAGACCCTAACGCAATGGATGTGGATAAAGGGAAAAAGCCTAAAATTGTATGCTACAACTGCAGAAAGGAGGGGCATTTAGGAAGGAATTGCCCAGAACCACGAAAGCCCAGACCACCTCCTACTTGTTACAACTGCGGAAAGGAAGGACACATTGCATGGAGGTGTAGGGAACCCAGAAGGAATACGGCAGGAGATAAGGGGAAGCAGGTGGTCTGATACATTGGAGATGGGGAAATGACCCTGACAGCACGCATAGAGGAAGTTTCGGATTTTGCAGAAAGCCAGTAGGCAAGTGCTCAGCACTGCTGGCTGCTACTCAGGTTTCGGATAGTGGTGTACAATATGTAGACTCCCAGATTAAAATGCATGATTTACTTTATGAATGCAGAGGGAATGTACATCACTTAAGAAACCTGAGAGTGAGCGCAAAACAAGGGGAAAGATTGAAAATGTGATCACCACAGTGGGTGTTAAGGAGGATTTGGGAACAACCCAAACAAATAGCGGTGGAATGTTTACAGCAATGGGTAAACACCAAAAGAATAAATGAAGCAGATGGACAGTTAGTTGACCAGCTAAACGCTATGACCGAAACAGATGCCTTATGGAACTTGGTGCACTTAAGGGAAAAGAAAGTGCAGGGGACATGAAAAAACGAATTAGACTTAAAAGGAGTTATAACCACGTTGGACACACTAGAAACTATTCCAGTAAAAATGTTACTGGACTCCAGATGCACAGGATCCTGCATTAGCAAGGAATTCATAGAGCAACACCAGATAGCCAAGCAAAAGTTGATATGCCCAGTACCAGTGTACAACGCAGATGGAACTACAAACTCCATGGGTTCATTGGAGTATATGGCTGAAGTGAAACTCCGAATAGGGGATCACGAGGAGATCATGGAATGTGCAGTCACCAACATTGGCAAGACTGATTTGTTCCTAGGATTTGATTGGTTACGACTTCACAATCCAACCATCAATTGGAAAAAGCAGTCGTTGGAGTTTAATCAATGTCCTGGCACCTGCTGGAAATCTTCATCAGTTCAGGAACCAGAAGATGAAATTGACATGGCACAGTTTCTTAAAGAAGGAGAACATTTGTTGGCCATTCATATAGGCGAACCCGAGTTACACATCAGAGCATATGCGTCAACAGCCACCAAGATAGCAGCAGAAGAGGCAGCGAAAGTGAAGAAGTGGACACTAGAGGAGGCGGTCCCAAAACATTACTTAAAGCATCGAAAGGTCTTTGAGAAAGAGACGTTTGATGAATTACCACCACAGAGGCGATGGGATCACGCTATTGAGTTGATCCCCAGGTCTAACCCAGTAGACTGCAAAATATATCCATTAAACCGAGATGAGCAGTCACAACTGGATGAATTTCTAAAAGAGAACCTGGATTCGGGAAGGATTCAGTCAAGTAAATCACCTATGGCGTCTCCTTTCTTCTTTGTAAAGAAGAAGGATGGGAAACTAAGACCGGTACAGGATTACCAACGACTGAATGAGATGACAGTCAAAAATCGATACCCCTTGCCATTAATAGGAGAGCTAGTGGACAAATTATCACAGGCTAAAGTGTTCTCAAAAATGGATATATGTTGGGGATACAACAACATATGAATCAAGGAAGGGGACAAATGGAAGGCAGCTTTCAGGACCAATAGAGGACTCTTTGAGCCCTTAGTTATGTTCTTTGGGCTCACAAACTCACCAGCCACCTTTCAAACCATGATGAACGACATCTTTAGGGTTGAAATAGCAGAGGGATGGGTCGTCATTCACATGGACGACATCCTTGTATTCTCAAAAAGTCAAGAGGAGCATATGGTACAGGTTAACCATATTCTGGCAAAACTAGAGGAACATAAACTATCGCTAAAGCTGGAAAAATGCTTCTTCGATAAAAAAGAGATGGACTTCTTAGGAGTAGTCATCAGTGAAAATTCAGTCAAGATGGAGTCCGCCAAAGTAAAAGTGGTGACGGAATGGCCTAAACTGACTTGTAAAAGAGAAGTCCAACAATTCTTGGGCTTTGTAAACTTCTATCGACATTTTGTCAAAGACTTTGCCAAAGCCGCCAAACCATTAACTTGCCTGACAGGCAAAGATGAATGGCAGTGGACAGAACTTCAGGACACAGTGTTTAAAATGCTCAAAGAAACTATAGCAGAGGAAGTGGTACTGCAGATTCCCAACAGGGATGGACAATTCCGAGTAGAGGTAGATGCCTCAGACTTTGCCATCAGAGGAATATTATCGCAGCAGACGGAAAAAGACGAGTGGAAGCCAGTGGCTTTCATTTCAAAATCTCTGAACGATGCTGAGTGGAACTACAAGATTTATGATAAAGAAATGCTTGCAGTGATGCATGCCTTCTACGAATGGTCCCACTATCTAAAAGGGGCCAAACACACAGTCGAAGTTCTGACAGATCATCAGAACTTAACGTATTTTAGGAAGGCGCAAAATCTCAATAGGTGGCAGGTGCAATGGGTGACGGATTTGCAGGAATACAACTTCATCATCAAACACAGAAGTGGAAAGTCCAACACTAAGGTGGACTTGTTATCGAGACAAGCAGGGCATATCCAAGGAGAAAATGACAACGAAGGAGTAGTTCTGCTCAAAGAACACCTCTTTGTACAAGTATTCAACAATGATCGGGCAATAGACGACATCATAAAAGATATCAAGAATGTGCCCAAGTGGCAGTGGGAGACACAGGTTGTCAAAGGCCTCGAAAAGACTGGAGGAGAATATAAACAAGAAAAGGGACTCGTAACCTGGAAGGGACGAGTATACATACCAGCAGTCATGGCATTGCGGGAGGACATAATTGCAATTCACCATTTGTGGGGACATTCAGGGGTTGCAAAGACTTTGGAGTCTTTAACCAGGAACTTTTGGTGGCCAAATATGCATGAGGACATAGAAAAGTACATTCCAGGTTGCAAGACATGCCAGAAGGCAAAACCAGATAGACAAGCACGCGCAGCACCACTCCGACCAAATGAAGTCCCAACGGAACCATGGGAAGTCATCTCAGTGGACTTCATGGGACTGTTACCTGAATCAAAAGGAATGGACACAATAATGGTGGTCGTGGATAGGTTCATGAAGAAGTCGTACTTCCTACCTACCACAAAGGAAATTACATCACAGGGAACAGCAGTGCTGTTCAGGGATAACGTTTTCAGGGAGCACGGCCTCCCACGAAAAGTAATAAGCGACAGGGGACCTCAGTTCGCATCAAAATTCATGAATGACCTGTATGGAATGCTGGGCATCAAGGCCAATAGATCAATGGCCTATCACCCTCAAACAGACAGACAAACGGAACGAGTCAATCAGGAAGTAAAGGAATTCCTGACAATGTTCGTAAACAATCACCAGGACAACTGGAGTGATTGGTTATCAGTGGCGCAATTCTGCCACAATGACCGGGTACATTCTGCAACAGGCTTTACACCATTCTTTATGAATTATGGACGGCATCCAAAAAAGGGTCTGGACCCAACCTACGTGCCAAAGGCAGTAGTGGTGGAGCAATTGGCAAAGGAAATCGAAGACATGCATGTGAAGGCAAAGAAGGCTTTAGAAAAGGCTGCTCAGATCATGAAGGAGCAGTATGATAACCACAGGCAGGCAGCATAGGAATATAAACTGGGGGACAAGGTCTATCTCAGCACGGAGAACCTTCCGGTTATTTGAGCAACTAAGAAGCTCGACGGGAAATTTGTAGGACCTTTGGAAGTACTTGCCAAAGTTGGCGAGTCCTTGTATGAATTAAAAATACCAGCGTCATGGCGGGTTTATAATATCTTCAATGAAGTATTATTGAAACCATACAGGGAACTGGAATTCCCTAGACAGAAAGCAAAAGCAGTAGTGCGCAAGGATGCACAGATGGTAGAGGAATCCCAGGAGGATGAATATGAGGTTGAAGAAATCATGGACAGTCATGTTAGTGGACAAGGTGGCAGGAGGTTGGAATACCTCGTGAAATGGAAAAATTATCCAGTAGAGGAATCTACCTGGGAACCCACGGAAAATATGGTCCATGCAAAGGCTAAAGTCAAGAAATTTCACAAGGAAAATCCAGTGGCACCAAAGCTGGTTAAAAACCTTCGAAATGGAAAAATCTACATCCAATTTACAGAACCAAGTCCCCAACAAACCCCTAGTGTACTAAGACACAAACAAAGTCAGGGAACCCACTGGAAAGATAAGAAACTATTTGGATGGAATGATGGTCGATTCGGACCGAAATATTTAGAAAACATGGAAAGCCGATGGCGTAGTTGGAAAGGAGACCAGAAGGCAATCATGGAACTTCCAGATGATACCGATGGGACATTCTCCAGAGATCTGGAGCATGGCGGGCAGTCACCCATGCTTGATTTCCCAAAAAGGGGAGAAAAGGAAGAGCTGGAGGAGGAGCGCAGAGCGCATGAAAAAGACACCGAGTGTCTCCAAAAGAAAATCTTGAAAAAAGTGGAGAAACCCATAGCTGCAAAGGAAAGCAGTGAATTGGAAGAGGATCAGCAGAACCAGATTAAGGGCATTGTATGCCCTGAAAGAAAATTGGTACATTGGAAAACCACTGTGGAGGAGGTGGAGGATATTGATTCAGAGCAGTCAGGCTTGATGTCTGAAGAGCAAAGTCAGCAGTTGAACCACTTTTATGACAGGATGAAGAAGGATCCACACTATGTGGATGTGGAAACATCAGCCTTAAGGGGGGGGTGATGTTATGAGCATAACTCATTCCTTTCCAATTTTACAGTAACAACGTCGATGACATATACGAAGATACGGGCTTGGGGAGTCGGAAGATATTTTTCTTTTCTTTTTATCTATTTTACTTCACTCAAACAATAGGGAACAAGACTTAGACAATACTACAGTTGCAGGGACTGGCTACGTTAGGACTGCAGCCCATATAGGGAAGGTGGTTAGGTCAGCATCGGTTAAAGGACTTACCGAGTGCCGACTGGGATGACGGCCCGATGATGGGCCTAGGCTATGTCAGATACATAGGCTGAGCGGTGCCTGAGGGGCAAGACTGGTTATGGATAGAGTGGGCGCCGACATGGGTGCATATGGGCATGGACTGCACAGGGTAAAGGGTTGAAGTGCCAACAACACAGCATGCCCTATATGGAAGAACCAGTGTGTGGGTGTGAGAGGATGAGCCCAGGTATGGTCATAGGGCAAAGGGTTAGCTGCTGCACATTGATCCCCAGTGAGGGACTTTAGCTGCACGCTGCCTGCGCACAGACCGGGGCTGTAGTATATAAGGGCTGTAGTCTTAGGTAGCAAGTCCCTAAGACTCTAGATAGTTTTGTGTTTGCTAGACACAACTATAGAGCACTGTTTGTCTTTGGCTTAACAAGCTGCCCCTTCTCATAAGTCTTGGGTTGTGTTTAGGAGCAGTCCTAACACTTTGTATCAGCCTTGATACACAATGTAAATCAAATGTTTTCACTCATTCCTGAGCTCTTCAGCAATAACAGTGTACTATACCTGGGGCACATCTATGGACTCCTGCCTATGCTCTCCCAGTGCACTAGTACTCTCTCCTGTTACTGTGTGTAGACTACCCAAGTAGGGTTTGTCATCAGGCCCAATGGGGCATATTGAGGACACTTAAACAGTGCCTGTTGACAGTAAAACAATCTGTTGAAGTCAATGTCACCTGGAGAGGATGCAGGCTGCGTGATTACTTCCTCTCAGAAAGAAACTAGGCCATTGACGCAGTGAGCAACGATGAGTAAATAGTACTTGGTGCTATATGACCAATGGGGTAGAATGGAAAAGTCTCTAGATTATGTTAGCAGGTCCCTGAACACAACCCTCAACTCCCACAGTGATGGCTTGCTAGGCCAAAGGCAATTCTGATTGCTCTGCTAGTAATGTCTAGGTGACAAAAACTATCTAGAGACTTAAGGGATGTCTACACTAAACTACAGCCCTTATATACATCTCCCCATGGTCTGTGCACAGATGGCATGCAGCTAAAGTCCCTCAAGCCAGGATCAATGTGCAGCAGCCGAGTCTGCACCCATCATACCATCTCAGGAGAATTCCTCCCACACCAACACACCATCCTTCCATATACAGCCATGCTATTGTTCTGCATTCTCAGCCAACTCCCACATGTGCCAGTACCAAGTCATCAGTACTTCTCAGCGTTCCCATGTTGCCCCTCAGGTGCATCTAGACCTGTGTTCCAGTTGCAGTCTAGGCCCATCATCGGGCCATCATCCTAGTTGGCACTTGGTATATCCCATAACCAATGCTGACCTAACCACCTTCCATATATGGGCTGCAGTGTTCACATAGGCATCCTATAGTGAAGTCTCATTGTCCAGCCCTCATACCTAAATGTTTGAGTCCAATGAAATAGATAAAAAGAAAAAGAAAATATATCCCAACTCTCCAGACTTGTATCTTCATATATGTCATTGATGTTGTTACTGTGAAAATTGTATAGGATGAGTTATGCTCATAACATCTTGGGGGGAGGGCAGGAGGCAACTGCTGCATAAGAGGGGCCTAGGACCCTAGTCAGTCCTGGATGAAAAGGCATGTGCATGCAGGGTGCCAGCTGTGGGTGCCAGGGTGGCCAGATGGAACCAAGGGAGACTGGGGGATCCCACTTGAGAAGGGGTGACCAGGGGAGGGCCCATGATACCTCCCAGGGTCAATGGAGGAGTAGTTGAGGGCTGGGGGGGGAAATCCCATGTCCCCACCTGTTGAAATGGCATGGAAGGTGATAGGACCATGCTGGGAACCCCTGTAGCCACAGGGGTAAAAGAGGGAGAAGGCATTAGCTGTGCACAGGTGAAATGTTCACTAAGTAGGGTAAACACTGTCCACAGTTGAATCATGCCCTTTAGGGGTGTGTGTTCAGTCCTTGCCAGGACTTGCTGAACTAGGTCTAGAACCATATAACAATCAGTTGCCAGTGCATCTGGGTCAACTAAATCATCATCCAAATAATCAGCTCCATGCTCTGCCTTGTAGGCAGCAGTGAGCCCAGCAATCTCATCCATGGGATCATCCAAAGGAGGCATTGGGTCAATGTAGGTGTCTGCAAGTCCTGAAGAAGAGCCAGCAGTATCTTCTGGCCACAGGACTCCTGCACATTCCAGGGCTTTCAGCAACCTTGGGGTTACATTACATCCCAAGGCCACTTGTTCCCTGGCCATTTGCAGGTAGCCCACAGCCTTCTGACAGAGCTGATCTGCTTCTTCCATTTCTTGCACCAGCAAGAGAGGAGGAAAAGCAGGGGAGGGCAAGGCAGAGCCCCGACCTCGACCATGACCTGGGGCCATGGCAGCAAGTCCAAAACGAGAAGGTGGTGGTACAAGATCAAAGGACGATGGTGTGACATATTTTCATGTTGCATATATCTCATCTTGCATAAGGTTAGAGCCAGTCCCAAGATCATGCAGTATGAGAAAGTCGACTGTAGTTATGCTGATGTCTCTGGTGATACACTTGCTCAATGGTGCAATGTACCACATTCCCAACCGCCCAATGGGGAATGTGCCTAGGGAGTGGTGAGCGGGGAAAAAGACGATGACGAGCTCCCGGACTCATCTTCTTGACTGGTGCATATGCAGTGTGGAGGCCGTGCCAGGTGCACTGGCCGCCGCCAAAGATTCAAACACTACCTCACTCGTTTGACTACACTCGCCGTCGACAAACAGTCCAATTTTCTGGAAAACAGTAAGATACACATGCAGGAAAGTATTCACACTACCACAACCTAACTAGCATTACATCGGGTTTCAGTATTACTATTATGCATCAGGTGACCATTGCCATTCTTCGTTCGACAAACCGTAGTCCGACATCCAAGCAATATGAGATCGATCTGACAAGCGTTCAAGAGGCCGCATGTGCTTTTTCGTGCTATGATCTTCGGCAATCGATGTCATGACGATGCTAAGCAGGGTCGCAAACTCTTTTGCAATTTTTGCTGTGCGCAAGATGCCATACTCATCCGGAGAGATACCACGAACCGAGATCGAGTATCGATTGTAGGAATCAACAGCAAGTCGTGCATCGTTAACCTCTTTCCTTAACCCTTGGACGGCATCCTTCTCGGTGTTAGTTTTAAGGTTCTTTGCAGCTGCATCCCATGCCTCATGAAGGGTTCGGAATGCACCGTCAACAAGGGGTCCGGATGCCAAGTACTTTATGTTCGTGCCATTTTCTTTGAAGCATTGTTCGCAACCAAGTTCCATGAGTATGGCTAGGTAGGGAAGAGGTTTGTCAAGATCACGGACAACACCAATTGGACGTATTGCAAGTTCGGCGTTCCCGTCTCCGGCAATTTTAAACTTGACCTGTACCGCAATTGAGGAGAGTAGGGAGGGATCAAATATTGAATCTGGGTCGACGGAACCATGATATACAACAAGTAGAAGGTCGATACTTTCTTGGGAAAAGCAACACTGAAGCCCTGCGCCACGAGCCCACAGGTTCGCAAGCAGTTGCCTGCGTGCGCACAAATTAGCGTGTCCACGCAAAGTGTTTGCCATGTCATACTTACTCGTTTCCCTCAGGGAGGGAGTCCCGGGTGTTGATCCAATGTGTAAAATTCACATACGCATTGCCAAAGGCTTTCTCAAACTTCTGTCTAGCGGAAGGGCCGAATATGTCTTTTCCGAAAAGTGTATCAAGGAAATGCATCAGAGGGACAGGCTTCAAGAAATTCCGACCATCACGTGAAGAATGAAGTGGGGCAGCGAAGTCGCGGGCAATGAGGAGAAGTATACGCGCACCAAGCTCACCCAAAATGCCCTTCTCGATGAGTCCCGCGCCGCATAGTTCTTTGCTCAAGGTGTTCAAAACGTGCCGTAGACGGTCCGGTTCTTGAGTGTTATATAATATGTCAATACTGCCCATCACGAGGATGGGCTCTGAAGGCGAGTGCGTGTAGAATGTGTCGGAATGAGGTGAGAAGCCGGTGAGAAGTCTCATGTGATGCGCAACACTGCGATCCGCAAGTTCTATAGCTTCTGAAGCAGCCATGACTGGATCTAGACAGAGACGCTGTGAGAGTACAGCAAAGACATGGTCCCTATCCGTGGCCTTGAAACGCTCCCCATTTCGAAGTTTGGAGGAGGCGAAATTGATCATCTCGCCCGCCATTTCTTCAGGCAGATGTGCACTCCAGCTGGTAACGAAATGAGCGACCGTGGTTTACTGGCGAGATCTACGTACATTGGCCTTCCATATTGGGAGAGAAACTCGATGGTTTCCATATCACCCATACGTACGCTTACTGCCCTGCTCTTGGCTATCGCTCGCTGGTCAAAGCCAAGATCGATATAGGGTGTTGATAATCGAGTCACCTCCTGCTTGAGTCGGTAAGAAAGCACTATTGCTTCACTCAGACATGTACAAGCAAGCGAAGCGGAAGACTGACTCTTGCGGCGAGGAGGAGCATAATAGGAGATGCTCGATTTCGTTCCCATGAGGGTGTACCACATTTTTGTTAACAGTGGCTGATGCTGCACAATACGTAGAAAGATCTGGCACAAGTGCGGACCCAATTCGTGTGCTTCGTCGAAGTACATTACACTTATCCTTTTCTCGGGAAGGACACGAGAAAGAAATTCCATCAGTTTCCTGGTGGCCTCTTCAGCGTCGAGCTGGTAACACTTGCGAGACAGGTGAAAAGTTGAAACGTTGCTTGGTGCATCGCCGTTCTCCCCTCTGGAGGGGCTCTTTTGGCCGATTTCCACCTTCAATCTCATCTGCTAATATGCTAAGAGCACTCAGCCGAAAGAAAATGAAACAACTGACTGAGTCTGCTCGTTGGACCACCTTTGTAAAAAACGCTTCTCGGCG
This sequence comes from Amanita molliuscula, assembly GCA_023014405.1. Lineage (NCBI taxonomy): Eukaryota > Fungi > Basidiomycota > Agaricomycetes > Agaricales > Amanitaceae > Amanita > Amanita molliuscula. Next base: position 22,897 of record JAEBUP010000110.1, read on the forward strand.
ATCACGCACCCCAGTTGGCTCCATAAGCCCATGCCAATACTGGAGTAATTGCAGTCCATTGCACCCCTCGTTGTGTGCTTCCTGTAACGTTTCAAGCATCGTTTGATGTGCAGCGGCAAGGAAGCTAGCAATGGCAACATGCGCAGTGCGGCTCAGGTCGTTATCTGTAGGCAACGCGGAAAAGAAGTTCACAACGGGCTTGTCCCCAGGTGGATGGCCCGGATCAGTAGACTCGCGAAGGCAGATCGGAAGCGTGAATATCTGTTTACCAACCTAGCGGATATTTGTACCGTACCATTGCCAACCGAAACATGTACACACCTCTGTTAACGTGCGTGATTTGCCTGTTCCAGAACTTTGAACCACGGAGATGGCTTTAGCATAGAGAGGTAGCTGCTCGTTCGTTTGCTGCCCAATATCAGTCTGTTCGAGATGCTTGATGAACTTTGTGGCAAAATCTCCAATGAAGTTTCGCCTGTATGCTTTGCCGAGTCCTTTAAGAAATGAGTCAACGGTCAAGCAGGTTAACTGAGCAACCGTACTTTCATTCGTGTAGCCACTACAAGTGTATGGCGCGTAAGTATAAAAGGAACAACAAAGAGAAACAAAGCTTGCGTGTTCTCCATCTGTTCAGCTCGAGATAGATTTGCAGCTGATTTCCGAAGTTTCGCTGTGCCAGTACCGCATTACATCGTCTTCGGAACAGAGCAAGAGGCACATACGATGCTTAATTAGGCCCACCCATTCTCCTTTCTGTACTATGTTCTTCAATTCCTCGACCTCGTCGTCATTCAAGCCCTCTACAAGCTTTTCAATAATCTCGAAACTTGAAAGGTCAATAAGGTGCTTTTTCAGGGCTGTCTGCGACGACACTGTGGACCAGTAATGTACAAGAACCGAGAATAACACGCCTTGCAGCCCTTCTTTGTTACTTCCAGCGCTGATTAAGCGACTCGACCAACGACAGCGCTCTGAGGCTCGTGTCATCATCTTCTTGAACTTGTCGAGTGAGGAAGAAAACGTGGAAGAAGATTGAGAAAGAAAAATAGGAGGGAGAAGGGTCTTGGGGACATCGTCGACATCCATGGAATTATCGTCCGACATCCTTGTAGCTCAGACTCTTTCCCCTTTGGCCGATCGTACTAATAACACACCCATGGTCCAAACATAAGTACACAAACATCATTGCTTTTTTTTTTTTTTTTTTTTTTTCGCATAGAAATGTACTTGTATTTCTACCCAGTAGCGTACAATGCTAAGTAATTACCGGTATCGTAAGATCCGCAAAATGTGAGGGAACTACGCCCTGATAATACGTACAACGTATTGCTAAAAGGATTCTTGTATGGTAGATGTGTCTACCCAGGTATCTCGTGACGACAGCGGCCTATTCGGATTAACCCCCATCTAAGGTCCAAAAGAAAAACTCACTGCCGGTGCTTAAGCAACAATGAAAGCAAAACCTGCAGCTCTTGACGCGATGCCAAATGGACAGAGGGTTTTCGAGGCAGTACCCACAAATGCAGCTAAAACAAGGTGAGGGTTTCTCGAGGCGAGTACCCACAAACGTGGCCTATCTGAAAAAGGGAACCAAATTCGATGTCGAGCACCGATCCGCAGGCTGTACATCCTGCAGTCTTGATCCACAACAATAAGCACCCACTGACACCAGGCCGTACATCCTGCACATGCCAACAGGGTTAGTCTTGAGCACCATCTGACAGTCCTGGGTTACTGCGTGTGCCCAGTTGATTGGTCAAACTGTTGCCTAGATCAAAAAAAAACTTTGAAAAGAGAAGGTGGTGACCCCACCAGCAGGCCATGCATCCTGCAGTTGGGGTGAATGCTAAAAATGAGAAAACAACCTGGAAGAACAGGGTATATCAACAGATCAATGGAATCAATTAGAACATGTGTCCCAACGAGGGACTTTAAAACTGCTGCTGTCGAAGGAGACAAATGAATGGACAACCAAGGTGAAGGTCTATGTGATGTTAGAACCAGCCATTGGGGATGGAAGGGCTGGATGCTGAAGCTAATGGGAGGATGATGAGAGTTGGAGTCAAAGGAGCACCTGAACATCATTGCTTCTGATCAGGTTGATTACTACTAGCCGAGACTAGCTTCTCCATTTGAATTTGACCTCTCTGTTATGAGCATAACTCATTCCCTATCATTTTCACAGTAACAACATTGATGACACTTATGAAGATATGGACTCTGGGAGATAGGATATATTTTTCTTTTCTTTTTCTCTTTTTATCTGGACTGAAACATATAGATACAAAGGCTGGATGACAAGACTTCACTATAGGATGCCTATGTGAGCACTGCAGCCCTTATTAGTGTTGCCAATGGCTCGGCTCTAAGCCGCAAGCCGGCTGAGCTGAGCTGAACCAGAGCCGAGCCGAAGCCAGCCATTTGGCTTCAGCTAAGCATGGCTTAGTTCTAATTTTAGAGTGGCTGGGAGCTAGTGTGGGGCAGCTAAGCCGCCTTATCCCTGCACTCCCACGTCGAGTCTCTACCTCCTCTCCTGTCCTCCTTCACCACCAGCTCGGTCCTCTCACCCTGTCTGCTCCCACCACTAGCTCAGTCCCCAGGCTCTCTGCTTGCCACCATCAACAGCATCCTCAACCAGCATCCTTACCCTTGCTTGCACCCCAAGTTGCCCTTGCCCTGCCCCTGCCTCCACCCATGCTCTGTGTGAGCACTGATGAAATCTCAGATGTGTGTAGGGCAAATGACTATGTTGTAAATACCTGACGAAATCTATGGTACAGTAAGTACACTGTGTCACGGTATAGGAAATATCTCACCTCAGACATGCATAGGGCAAACAACTGAGGTACATGCTACATTGATGGCATATTTATATGTACATAGTGCTATGGGATATACAAAATAGGTGGGCATGGGCCCAGTGATGGACAATGGCTCGACGACAAGGAAACATAGTGAGTATGGTATAAAAATGTAGTGACGTATCTGAAACACCTACAAGTACAATAGAACAACATGTGCATGATGATGTGTGTGATGGCAGACCCTGGTGAGCAGTCCAGTGATGAGGGAGTGGCTGCGCTAGTGTTGGGTGACTCGGATTCCCAGTGCGCTTGCTCCAAAACTCCAGCCACTTGCACCTGGCCACTCGCACTCTGGCTGCTTATGCTCTGGCTGCTCCCACTCTGGCTGCTTGCACTCTGGCTGCTCCCACCCTGGCTGCTTGCGCTCTGGCTGCTCCCTCTCTGGCTGCTCATGCTCTGGCTGCTCATGCTCTGGCTGCTCATGCTCTGGCTGCTTGTGCTCTGGCTGCTCCCACTCTGGCTGCTTGTGCTCTGGCTGCTTGTGCTCTGGCTGCTCCCACTCTGGCTGCTCGCCACCACCACCACCACCACCCTCAGCTTGGTTGTGCTGCCCATCTGCTTCCACCACCCGTTGCCTTATTTGTTTATCTCAGGCAAAGTGCCATTACCATATTTAGCTGTCTCAGACAATGTAGCACCATTTAATTTAGATGCATGTACCATAACAGCTTAAGAGTAGGGCTGGTGTATGGCTCTGTTCCTGTCCTTTTCCTTACTTACTGTCACTATGCCTCCTCGTCAGGCTCCAAGAAAGGCTGGAAAATCAGTGGCAAAAGATACTACTGGTATTGGTTCAATCTATAAGGCTCTGTACTCTGTAATCAATGTCACATTGTGATATATCTAGAGCAATTTGATGCCCATGCATCATCTGCATCCTCTGCAGTGCAAAACACACCTACTACTCCAGGTGAATATTATTACTGTTCTTTGTTTTGCATATTTCTGATATGGTGCACAAAGATAAGCTGCCTGCTTCTCAGCAGGCTCCTTTTGTTGAATTCAATGGTAAGCAGTATCTCAAGCTGAGGATCACAATACTACTTACCACCAATTACTGATAAATTTGACTTTCAAATCCAATTAATTGCAACAGAAGAAGTTGAGGTATTTGATGGTAGGGAACAGGGCAATGATGGAGATGGAATAGTCCACAGTAAGTGCCACTGGACAGTTTACAGAGCAACTAAAAGTCAAGTTAAAAGGGAGAATTCCTAAACCATCAAAGCATGCTCTTGGAGTAAGTGTTTGGTGCAAAACTTAAATTGATTCTATCAAACTGAATTTTTCAGGTTGACCCCTTGGAACCAATGACTCCCATTCCTGCCAGGAAGAGAAAGGCTGTTCCAACAACACCTGCTCAGGTGTTGTTTACACCATGTAGACCAGATGAACCAGATGGATTTGAATCTGGTGATGAGGATATTTCACCATCTAAGCTAGCCTCTCAGGCAGAGGAGCTTTCCATGGATCCCTCTGCAGAGCCAGGCAAGAGAAGGGCATCAAGAGTAGCAAGAGATGTCTGGGAAGTTTTTGAGAAGACTGGAAGTGGAACAGGTGCAATGAGCACTTGCAAGTTATGCATGTGAATATTATCATAATTTAAACTTGTTCTCACAATTAACTTTGTTTCTCAGTACTGCTTGTGCAGCTGATCAAGATCATCCAGTTGCCAAATTTTGTGGTTCAACTAGTGTTTACAACCTCAGGAATCATTTAGTCAGGGTGCACTTGGAAGAGTGGAGCAAGCTATGTGATGATAAGAATATCCCCATCACTAATCCTGCAGCATTGCAGGAAATTAGGAAGTTTAAGGGACAAGATGATGATGATAAGGAGGGTAGTCAGCTTCTTTCATATTCTAAGAAGGCATTTTCCAATGCCTTGGTTGAATTTGTTGTTGCTGATGATGTGGTAAGTAATAATGTTTATAATGCCTTGCAGCCTTTCTGATTGTGAAAGGCCATGAACATTGTGGAATCTCCAAGGCTCAAGAAGATATTTTTGCTCCTTAGGAAGGAGCTGAGGGAGTCTGATATCCCTGGAAGAAGTACTATTTGAAACCATATCATGAACAACTTTTCAGATCACCTTAAAACTCTAGAAGATGATATGAGGGCAAGTTTGGAATTGTTAACACCTTAATTTGGCTAACTATTTAGAAGAGATCAGTAGCATGGGTGGAGTGTAGTGCAGGTGGAAGATAGCAGCAGGCACATTTGATGAGGACATGGGCATGGTAGTGAAGGCAGTAGCACAGATGGAGGATAGGCAGTGGGCACATTTGGTGGGGGCATGAGTGGGCACAGGTCAACAGTAGATGGTGGCATTGGTTGACAGATGGTGGGCACAGGCAGAAGGCAGGTGCATGGCAATGGTTGAGCCTTGAGGGTAGGGATGTGCACAGGTAACCCACAGGTTCCCCAGTGCTCACCCATACCCATACCCGTGAACCCATGTGTTAAAGGCCTACAGGTCAGTGGTTACAGGTACAGGTCATGGGTCACAACACAAATTTACCACTACTACTAGGTTGAAAACCACTGATCACTCGAGAACAACAATGTATCCTGTCAAATGGTTAATGCTCCCAAATAGAGTGATCAAATAGCTTCAAAACGCACCTGGAATCAAGAGAAACGGTTGAGATATGAAGGAGATATGATATTATCTTATTTACCTTGCAGCCTAACAACCATCAGCCAGATTTCGAGAGAACGACAAGATCGCGCATTGAATGGTTGACGCGCCCAAGGGTAAGACTTAAATGGCTTTCTAACGCACCTGGAATGAAGGGAAACGGTTGAGATATGATTGAGATATGATATCATCTTACTCACCCCTAACCTAACAACCACCAGGTAGATTCTCAGAGAACGACAAGATCGCGCATCGGACGGTCGATGTGCCCAAGGGTAAGACTTAAATGGCTTTCTAACGCACCTGGAATAAAGGGAAACGGTTGAGAAATGATTGAGATATGATATCATCTTACTCACCCATAGCCTAACAACCACCAGGTAGATTCTCAGAGAACGACAAAATCGTGCATCGAACTGTTGATGCACCCAAGGGTAAAACTTAAATGGCTTTCTAACGCACCTGGAATGAAGGGAAACGGCTGAGAAACGATTGAGATATGATATCATGACATGTTTTGAGGGTGGGGAGTGCAATCAACAGTAGACGTGGGCACAGTTTTCGTGGTGAAGGCAGAGGGGGTTGGATGGGAGGGTGTGACATAGCTGCCAAACTGGGTCGGCTTAGCCGCCTGGAGCCGGCTCTGAGCCTCTCGCAAGCCGATCAGATCGGCTTCGGCTCCTAGCATTAGCCGAACAATCGGCTTAGGCAAAGCTAAGTAGCCGAAGCCGGGCTTAGTCAGCCGTTGGCAACACTAGCCCTTATTAGGAAGGTGGTTAGGTCAGCATTTATGACTGTCTGTATTGGACAAAATCCACAAAAACAAGTTGTTTCACCCTATTTCATCCTTATTCATGCAGGTTCACAGTGGATGACAGTGAATGACAGTGAATGACCATGGATCACAGTGGATCATGGTGGATCACTGTGATTCACCGTGATTCATCGCACCAATTAGATATTGATTAGATCAATCATTCTATTCATGCTGACTGTTCACAACTGTTCACAGAGTGTTGATAAGTTCACCCTGCTATTGGAAATAGTGAGGATCAGGAAGGGGTGAGGTCATTGAAGAGTTCCTGTCAACTCCAGTGTGCTCGATGACAACGCTATGATGCGCGGAACTGGCAACTCCGCGGATAATAACGTTTGTCACACAAGGCGTAACAGCAATGAACGCAGGACGTGGAGTACGACAAAAACTCAGAGGCACGAATGAAACGAGGAGGACATAGCTAAAAGGACGAGACTCGAAGGCTGGGGTGTACTATATTATTTTTCTAAGTGTTGTACATGAGCTTATATACGTTTTTTCTACCCTACTAATAATGAAGTGCCTCTGCAAATTTTCACCTTGCAACCGTATATCCAAATCCGTCTTGAAAGTCTTCGCACAATGGGGCTAGCTGAGGGACGCGACAGTGGTATTGGAGCGCCGCGGTGAGAGCCAGTATCGCGACCCGACATGGGACGCTAATAGAGTTGTATACTTGAAATAGATGTTGCTGATTGCCGCGCGTGGCAACGCCAGGATTCATCTGGCTTGATGCGTCCCTGTGCTCTATTTTCTGTGGACCTGACTGGTCTATACCATAGTTGGTCGTCGGCCAATGGGTTTACTTGTCCGCTAGGGGCCTGATCCGCTATGTCGGTGCGTCGCTAGGGCTGACGTGGCGTCCGTATATGGGTGACCCTTGGATCGTAGACTGTAGATCCTTCCTAACGCGGATATGGTATTGATGGCGGCAGTCCCTTCTCTGGTGACCTAAGTTGTGCCGGCTGACAATTTTATGCAGGTCGGCCGACAGGGTGCTTTATCGGATGCGAACAACTGACTAGCGCGGGTTTTGGGTGGCGTACGCGGGAGACGACTTGGTCATTGGGCGTGGGCAACACTTGCCCTATAGCAGATAATCGCGGAGTTGGCGGAGTTGCGCATAACTAGCGCGGAAGACTTGCAGAAGACTTTGGATGGGTGCAGATGCTAAGCAACGGGGTCAGGCATGTGTAATCCTAGTGAGGGTAAGGTTTCTAACGTCTAGTGCTGAGACTAGTCCATTCGATACCTATACACTGTCACATTGGAATGATGCTCATCATCTCCCCCCCCACTTAAAAATCTGACTGTCCTCAGTCAGTCGCGCAAAGGGATTGGATAGTAGATTGCTGGTGGTCGGCTGCAGTGCTCTTCGTGTGGTATGACCTATGAAATGAAATGAAAAGAAACTATACTACGAATAAGACTGAAATATAAATGAAACCTGCGTGGATGCCTGGCAGGCTTATAACCTGCGATACATCTTGGTCCAGCTGCGGGCAGAAGTCTTTGTCATATTCGGAACAGCAGGGTCCGCGGAATTGGGCCTTGATTGTGCGCACTACTCGGGTATGTCAACTTCCGGTCACGGGATTGTGCGATTGCGGCCTTTGTTGAATTCACTTTAACTTCATCCTTCTAGTTCTCTTCATCTTCTCTTATCATGTCTTCCTCCAGACAAACTCCCGAGTACAACTCTGACAAAGAAATCGCACGCATGGAGGCGCAGCTGGCACGGGAAGAGGAGGAGCAGCGCGCGCGGGAAAAGGCGGAAAGACAAGCCCGCGAGGAAACCGCGGCCCACTTGTCATTGCTAAAGGCTGAGAGGGCTAGGAAGTTGCAGGAGGCCGCTGAGCAGAAGGCTCGTGAAGAGCGGGAGGTGGCGGAACAAAAGGCGCGAGAGGAGGAAGAAGCACGGTGCAGGGCTGCGGAAGAGGTGGAGCGGAAGTTACGCGAGGAGAGAGAGGCCGCTGAACGCAGGGCTCGGGAGGAACGTGAAACAGCAGAACGGCAGGCACGTGAGGAACGAGAGGCAGCAGAGCGGCAAGCTCATGAGGAAGAAGAAGCGTGGCGGAAGGCTCACGAAGAGGAAGCCGAGACGCGTCGTCAACAAGTGTCATTGCCCCGGGTATGACTCCGCTTGCCTGAGCGTCAACCAGGCTCCTCTTTGGACATCGCAACCGTTTGGTGTTATGAGCACACCTCTTATTTTCAAACCATTACAGTAACGACATAACGATAACTATGAAGACACGCACTTAGAGACAACGTTATCAATAGAAGATCAGAGGATACGGACTTGGAGAGTCAGGGAATATTTTCCTTTTCTTTTTATCTATTTTATCAAGCTCAAACGTCTATGAACAAGACTACGCAACAGGACTCTAGGAGGATGGCCTACGTGAACTGCGGTCCCTATTAGGAAGGTGGTTAGGTCAGCATCGGCTATGGAGATAGACCGAGTGCCGACAGGAGTTGCGGCCCGATGATGGGCCTACGCCATGAAAGGAATCATGAGCGGTATGGCGCCTGAGGGGCGACATGGGAACGCCGAGGAGAACCGAGTCAACGGTACGGCGAGCATGGGAATCGGCCGAAGTCCTGAACAATAGGAAGGCCGCATGCGGATAACCCAAGAGATGGGCAGGGATGAAACTCTCCACGAATGGTTAGATGGGCGCAGATCGGCTGCTGCGCATTGATCCTGGCATGAGGGACTTTAGCTGCGCGCTGTCTGCGCACAGACCAGGGGAGCGGTATATAAGGGCCGTAGTTTAGCGTAGGAGACTCTTAAGTCTCTAGATAGTCTATTGTCACTAGACATAGCTACTGAGCAAGCATCTTCTCTTTGACTTAACAAGTCACCACTTTGAGTCGCTTAGGTTGTGTCTAGGGCAGTCCTGACATAATCTAGAGACTTTACTCTCTACCCCGTTGTTATCTGTCTAGCACCGAGCACGCCGCTCATAGTTGCGAAAGACATTCAACGGCCTAGTTTCTATCTTTGACGGTTGTAATCCGATTATCCCGGAACCGTTGACGATGTCGACCACGACATACTTTGGCGGTTGTAACCTGATTATCCCAGGACTGTTGGCGACTTCGATTTCGACAGACCACTGTCAACGGGCACTGTTTAAGTGTCCTCAATACGCCCACAGGGGCCTGGCGACAAACCCAAGCTTGGGTAGTCTACAAACAGTAACAGATGAGAGTACTAGCATTGCTGGGAGAGTGTAGGCAGGAGACCACAGACGCGCCCCGGGTGTAGTACACTGTTATTGCGGAAGAGCTCAGGAACGAGCGAAACAACTCTGTTGGTGTTGCATATCAAGGCTGAACCCAAGTTCCTCACATACTCCCTGTACTAGCACCCCTACCTGATTTCGGGGTGATAACTAGGCACAAAGATAGTGAGGCGAATTGCCGGGTGCACCCAATAGATAGCTTGCGGACCCACGACACTGCAGACAACATCTTTCCTGTTTCCCAGGAAACGTCATCGACAGGCGCGGATTAAACTGACAGCCGATTGAACAGAACTATTGTCAGTGGAGGGCCTGAAATAGTTTGAAGATTCTTTTACAGGAAAAAACCTACATCTATCCCTCGTCACGATGAACTGCACATTCAACTACATATTACCACACGCTCAGGCGACACTTTCAAAGATTGGATGCATCTTCGAAGCGGACTGGGTAACCGATTGCGACAAGGTCTCATCTGGACCAAAAGAAGTAACCGGCGATGTCATTTACCGCCGATATGATAACCACATACGATTATGGTGGAAGTTCTTGAAAGAACAAAAGCGAGAAAGATGTGCGCATGCACAACAGCTTATCCGGCAGCAGGAAGCCGAAGAGACGAGGATCCAGGAAGAGGCATGGAACGCCTTACTGGAACAAAGAGCAGCAAACCGAGCTGCATTACGGGCAAAACGGGCCCTGGAAAGAGCAACGAGGGAATATCTTACCCTTACTAACTTGTTAAACAAATCATTCAAAGGGGACGCATCCAGTCCCATCTGGAAAGCCATGATGACATCCGAATACAATCAATGGCTTATGCTTGTTATCAATGGGGAAAAGGCTATCCGAACTACAGCAGTAAAACCCCACACCATACAATACGAACGTCATGCTAAGGAGCTATACGAGCATGAAGGAATGACAATAACACATACCGACTGGAACGCATTTATGCATGCGTTAAACGGAAACATTTTACTGGGCTTCTGGTGGACAATTCAAATGGGTCCCATTCCTGAGCAACTCGCACCTACAGTTCCAGGATTCTGCTACCTCTACCTCATCAAGCCAGAGTACTGGAACAAGTACGAATGGCCTGCATATCCAACCATTGAAGCTATCTGGCAAATGGAGAGACAATTCCGTGAGGAAGGAATTAGAACGAGATGGACCGCCACAGAAAGACCCGATGTCGTACATGTAGGCCTAGAAATGGCCGAAACAAACGGATGGGACATGGTGGAAAGATTACTCACCAGCGGTCATCGTACGCTCCGTGTAGGAGCGGGACACACATACCCAACATTCACTAAACCTGAATCACCAGAGCAACCAGCGTGATCAAACGCAGCGGCAGCTCTGGTGAAAACAAATCTATGGTTGAAAAATCAAAGAGAATGGGCCAGAAGACCTGGTCATGGAAAGAGAACTAGTTTCCCAAACCCAACATATCCTGGCTACTGCTATCTATGGTTGATAAAAAAGAGATATTGGGCCACACAGAAATGGCCTGCCTACCCAACCATAGAAACGGTATGTCAATGGAGACCGCCAATGGGTAGACGAGAAACGAGTAAACGAAGTAAACGGACAATTGGTTCAACAGTTGAACGCCTTGTCAGAAACCAATGCCCTATGGAACCTAGTACACTTGAGGGAAAAAGTAGTACAAGGAATTGGGAAGCAGGAGTTAGACCTGAAAGGGACACTTACGACTATGGACACCTTCCAGTCTGCCAACATCACTATGTTGTTAGACTCCAGATGTACTGCCTCGTGTATAAGCGAGGAGTTCGTTGAAAAACACAGGATGAACAAAAAGAAATTGTTGCGTCCTATACCAGTATACAATGCGGACGGTACTCGAAACAGATCCGGAAGTGTGGAATACTTCGTCCAGTTCAAATTACGAATAGGGTCCCATGAGGAAGTAATGGACTGTGCTGTCGCTACGCTCAGCAAAACCGACCTATTCCTGGGACATGATTGGTTGGAGCATCATAATCCAACCATTAACTGGAAAAAGAAATCCTTGGAATTTAACCGTTATCCAGGAACCTGCTGGAAACCATCATCAGTTCAGGAACCTGAAGATGAAATTGACGTTTCATATTGTTTGCATGAAGGAGACCACCTTCTAGCTGTTCATATCGGAGAGCCCGAGTTAAGAGTACGAGCCTTCGCCTCGACCACCACAAAGATAGCCGCGGAGCAGGCGAAAACGGAAAAGAAACGAACACTGGAGGAAGCCATTCCCCATCATTACTTAAAACACAGAAAGGTTTTCGAGAAAGAGACCTTTGATGAACTCCCACCAAGACGACGATGGGATCACGCGATTGAACTTATACCTGGTTCGACCCCAGTAGACTGCAAAATTTACCCTTTAAATCGGGACGAGCAGCAACAACTGGACGAGTTCCTGAAAGAGAACTTGGAGTCCGGACAGATCCAAGCTAGTAAATCACCAATGGCGTCACCTTTCTTCTTTGTAAAGAAGAAAGACGGAAAGCTCAGACCTGTACAGGATTACAGGAAGTTGAACGAAATGACGGTCAAGAATCATTATCCTCTACCCTTAATTGGGGAACTAGTGGATCAGTTGTCCCAAGCTAAGGTGTTCTCAAAAATGGACATAAGATGGGGATACAACAATGTTCGCATTAAGGAGGGTGACGAATGGAAAGCCGCTTTCAGAACCAACCGAGGGTTGTTCGAGCCGCTCGTTATGTTTTTTGGTTTAACCAACTCACCTGCCACCTTTCAAACCATGATGAATGACATCTTTCGAGTCGAAATAGCTGAAGGATGGGTGGTAATCTACATGGATGATATTTTGGTGTTCTCGAAGAATCAGGAGGAACACACCCAACACGTCAATTGGATACTGGAAAAATTAGAGAAGCACAAACTCTCACTAAGTGCTTCTTTGATAAAAGTGAAATCGATTTCCTTGGAGTCATCATTGGAAAGGACACAGTCCGCATGGATCCTGCAAAGGTCAAAGCAGTATCCGAGTGGCCAAGGCCAACATGTAAAAGGAAGTCCAACAATTCCTGGGCTTCGTCAACTTCTATAGGAGATTTGTACGAGATTTTGCAAAACTGGCAAAGCCGTTGACATGGCTCACTGGAAAGGAAGAATGCACGCCGGACCAGAGCCTGTACTGAAGCCTCTGACTATAGCATGCGAATGATGCCTCTGACTATAGCAAGCTATCAGACAGGAACAGGGGAAACTGGGGCCGGTCTTCCAAATAACCATCCGACTACTGAAAGGTACCGCGGGCCCTGGTAGCCCTGTATGCGGAGACCAGTAGACAGGACACCCCTGGATCGCTGGTAAAAAGGCGATTTGGTTAGTCTTTTCCTTGTGGGAGCGATTGACGCCTCAAGGTTGGGAGTGGTGACCTGTAAAAGGCAAGACGTAGAGCAACTTACTCCGTAAGGAGACTTTGCAACAGGAAAGGTACCCGAAAAGGACCCGAGCTGTGGCGGTACGAAGCTTCAGGCGGATGTGGGTAGAGCCGTCTGAGTGCTAACCTCCTGCTGGGCCAGAGCCGGACTTGTCACCCGGATGGTTAAACTGGAAAGCCCCCTGAGGGTTAAATCAGGGAGGTCAGGAGGCGATACCAACCCGAGAGGACATATTCTACATCAGTGGCGAGTAGGCGGGGTTCCACTCCCTGTTGAAACTTGCTTAAGTTGTAAACATAGGTTGGTAACGAGTAGGCTTCACGGTGTCATCGCTGGTTGAGCACCAGCTCCCGCTTTGAATGTGATTGCTCTCCCCTCTAGGGATCTTGTGCATTTAGAACTAGAGCAGGACCGACCAAATGGGAATGGTTGTGGACACAACTGCAGGATGAAGCCTTTGACAGGCTTAAGGAAACAATAGCGAAAGAAGTTGTACTTCGCATTCCCAATGAAGAAGGACAATTCCGGGTGGAGGTGGACGCCTCAGATTTCGCCATCGGAGGCATACTGTCACAGCAATGTGAGGATGGGCTATGGAAGCCGGTGGCCTTTATTTCCAAATCTCTCAATGACGCTGAATGCAACTACGAGATATATGACAAAGAAATGCTTGTGGTAATGCATGCCTTTTACGAATGGGCACATTACCTCAAAGGGGCAAAACAGATCATCGAAGTTCTGACCGATCATCAGAACTTAACATATTTCCGAAAAGCTCAGAATCTCAACAGACGTCAGGCGAGATGGGTAACCGATTTGCAAGATTACAACTTTGTAATCAAGCACAGAAGCAGCAAATCTAACACCAAGGCAGACCTACTATCTCGACGAGCGGGTCATAGTAGAGGCGAAAATGACAACGAAGGCGTTATTCTGCTCAAAGAACATCTATTCGTCAGGGTCTTTGATGATGACAGAGCAATAGATGCCATTATAGACGATATAAGGGAAGTCCCTCACCGGCAATGGGAACCTCAGGTAGTAAAAGGATTGGAAATCGCTGGAGGAGAGTATAAAATCGACAAAGGACTAGTCACTTGGCAGGGACGTATCTATGTGCCGGCGGTGCCAGCACTACGAGAGGACATTATCGCTATCCACCACTCATGGGGACACTCTGGTTTAGCCAAAACATTGGAGTCGCTCACCAGAAACTTCTGGTGGCCTAATATGCGCAAAGATATTGAGCGCTACATTCCCGGTTGCGAAACATGTCAAAAAGCAAAACCGGACAGGACCGCCCGAGCGGCTCCTTTACGACCAAATGAGATCCCCACAGAGCCTTGGGAGATTATCTCAGTCGACTTCGTGGGACCACTTCCCGAGTCGAAAGGAAACAACATGGTTTTGGTCATTGTAGATAGGTTTACCAAGAAAACCTACTTCTTACCTACCACATCGGACATCACCTCACAGGGAACAGCAGTGCTGTTCCAGGACAATGTGTTTAGGGAGCACGGACTCCCCAGAAAAGTAATCAGCGATCGAGGACCCCAATTCGCCTCGAAATTCATGACGGATTTATACGGAATGTTAGGAATAAAGGCCAACCGATCCACGGCCTACCACCCACAAACAGACGGACAGACGGAGCGGGTCAACCAGGAACTGAAAGAGTTCCTAACGATCTTCATCAATAACCGACAAGACAATTGGTCGGACTGGTTATCAGTGGCACAATTCTGCCACAATGACAGGGTTCATTCCGCTACGGGTTTTACCCCTTTCTACATGAATTACGGAAGACATCCCAACAAGGGCCTTGACCCGACTTACGCACCGAAGGCAGTAGCTGTCGAACAGCTAGCAAAAGAATTGGAGGACGTTCATGCCAAAGCAAAAATGGCATTAGAAAAGGCAGCGCAAGTTATGAAAGAGCGCTATGATACTCACCGAAAACAGGCTATTGAGTATAAACCAGGAGACAAGGTTTATCTCAGCACGGAGAATTTACCAGTTATTCGAGCTACAAAGAAACTGGACGGGAAATTCGTCGGACCCTTGGAAGTACTTGTGAAAGTAGGAGAGTCCTCGTACAAATTAAAAATTCCGGCCTCATGGAAGGTCTACAACGTCTTCAACGAAGTCCTTTTGAAGCCGTATAGGGAACCAGTCTTCCCGAAACAACAAGCTAAGGCAGCAGCGTGCAAGGACGTGCAAATGGTGGAAGAATCGCAAGAGGGCGAATATGAGGTTGAAGAAATTCTAGAAAGCCGAGTTAGCGGCAGAGGAGGAGCGAGGCTGGAGTACCTCGTTAAGTGGAAAAATTACCCAGTAGAGGAAGCCACCTGGGAACCGGTCAAGAACATCGTCAATGCACCCGCCATAGTAAAGAAATTCCATAAGGCGAATCCAGACGCTCCCAAACTCGTCAGAAACATTCGAGATGGGATTCTATACATCCAGTACACCGAGACAGAGCCAAAAAAGGGTTCCCAAGTACCCAAGCAACCCAGCAGTGCATCAAGGCACAACAGGAGTCGGGGAACTCATTGGAAAGATCGGCAGAGACTATTTGGATGGGAAGATGGCCGTTTTGGGCCAAAATACCTGGAGAACATGGAGCGCAGATGGCGCAATTGGAAGGGCACCAGAGCAGCAATCATGGAGCTGCCAGACGATACCGATGGGACGTTCTCCAGAAACCTGGAGCGCGGCGGGCGGTCTGTACCCGTGCTTAATTTCCCTCAGACGACGGAAGCGGAAGAGCTAGCGGAGGAAAAAAGAGCTCAAGAAAAGGACATGGCGGTACTCGCCAAGAAAATATTAAAAAGGGAGACAGAAGCGGCTGCTAAGGAGAGCAGCGAGTCGGAAGAAGACCGACAGAGGAGGATCAAGGGCGCAAGCTGCCAGAAAAAACCATTGGTCCATTACAGGACCACCATTGAAGACGTCGAGGACGTCGACTCAGAACAATTCGGGCTGTCGCCCAATGAACAACAAGCGCGCTTGGCCGCATTTTATGCAAGAATGCGGGAGGATCCAAGATATGTGGACTCCGCCACGTCAGCCTCTCGGGATGCGAGGCCTTGAGGGGGGGGTGATGTTATGAGCACACCTCTTATTTTCAAACCATTACAGTAATGACATAATGATAACTATGAAGACACGCACTTAGAGACAACGTTATCAATAGAAGATCAGAGGATATGGACTTGGAGAGTCGGGGAATATTTTCCTTTTCTTTTTATCTATTTTATCAAGCTCAAACGTCTATGAACAAGACTACGCAATGGGACTCTAGGAGGATGGCCTACGTGAACTGCGGTCCCTATTAGGAAGGTGGTTAGGTCAGCATCGGCTATGGAGATAGACCGAGTGCTGACAGGAGTTGCGGCCCGATGATGGGCCTACGCCATGAAAGGAATCATGAGTGGTATGGCGCCTGAGGGGCAACATGGGAATGCCGAGGAGAACCGAGTCAACGGTACGGCGAGCATGGGAATCGGCCGAAGTCCTGAACAATAGGAAGGCCGCATGCGGATAACCCAAGAGATGGGCAGGGATGAAACTCTCCACGAATGGTTAGATGGGTGCAGATCGGCTGCTGCGCATTGATCCTGGCATGAGGGACTTTAGCTGCACGCTGTCTGCGCACAGACCAGGGGAGCGGTATATAAGGGCCGTAGTTTAGCGTAGGAGACTCTTAAGTCTCTAGATAGTCTATTGTCACTAGACATAGCTACTGAGCAAGCATCTTCTCTTTGACTTAACAAGTCACCACTTTGAGTCGCTTAGGTTGTGTCTAGGGCAGTCCTGACATTTGGGCGCAGGTCGAGGCAGAGGAAGCGACGATGGAGGAGGCGGATGAAGTGACGTTGGCGGCACTGGTTGCCGTGAATCAAAAGGAGACTGCGCGGGCTCAGCGGAAGCAGAAGCGGGTGCGCGCTGCGAGCGTGGGGGTGGAGGCTGGTCCGTCTAAGCGGGCCAAGTCGCGGTCGCCAAATGAGCTGCCTTGCGACCGGTGAGTTTTCTTCTCTTTCCTTTCCACATCTTTCCTGATCCTTTACTAGGTGCTCATTGGCAGGCATCGCCTGCTACCCGTCTCCAGGGCCCAGGAGCCAGGTGTGTGCGGAGTGCCAACGCCTCCGCCAGAAGTGCGTGATAGGTGGCGTTCCTGCATCCGGGCGGGACAAGAAGAGAATCAAGTCGAAGGCCGTCATCGTGAGCAACGATGAAGACAAAATCCAGGTCACGGAAGAGACCGTTCCGTGGAACACAAGTGACAGGGTCGGGGTCACGACAGACAGCCCCACAACGAACTGGACGAGGGAGGCTGTCTCCCTCCTTCAAGAACAGAACCGACTCCTCCTTGAGCAAAACCAACGACTCTTCGACCAGATGCGGCTCCTTACCGTGCTGTCTCAAACTTTCATCGGGTCGTCGAACGTGCAGACAGCAATGCTCTGGGAGCTGAGCTCCCTCCGCGGATCTTCCAGTCGCATCGAAGACCTTCTCGAGAGGTCACTGGGGTGCTCACCCACCCCATACGATAATGAGGGCGGTGCGGATTACGATAGCACGTCGGATGTGCGTTGGAGTCCCGTTCCCTCTAGCAAGGAGCTAGAGTATGTCGAGGAGTTGGCGCCGGAAGGGGTTGTGGCGGAATGAGCAGGGTCGTCAGCAAGCGCGGGGGCAGGGGCGTCAGTGGCAGTAATGGGCGAGGAGGCGATGGATGAGACTGGCGACTCCCCTATGGAGCCGCCTGCTTGTTTTTCTTCTAGCTAGTTGTTTCTTCGCGGCTTTCTTCGTATCGTTTTTAGTTTCTTGATGTACCGACGCAATACAACTATTTCTTGCTCACTGTGGAATGGGTTAGTAGTCTAAGCCAGAAAAGATAGCGGTCTGGAAATCTGTATCGAAATTGCGGATGAGATAACTGTAGGTAAAAGTAGGCGAGGAATGAAGAAGAACTTTACTAGTGGTCCAGGGTATGTATTCAAAAATTAAACAGCGCGGAGTTGGCGGAGTTTGCGCGGGATTAGGAGTTGTTATCTAAGTATCGTACATGTCTTCGTTTTCTTCTATGTCAGAAAGATGGCCAGTCGAATCTTCATCGTCTTCATTGTTTGCTGGCGCCGTGTTGGTTGGGTCATCGTCACCTAATGAGCTGGAGTTGGACATCTCCCAAACGTTTTCCTCGGAGGTGTTGAGCACATTCTCTGGTATGGTTAACTGCTTGCGGGCAAAGTATGGAATTACGCGGTATGCCACGTATGGTCTGTCAAGTACAGTGCCATCGAGCTCGCAAATAATGTAAGCTCCTCCGTGGTTACGGGATAGAACAACATAGGGGCCAATATAGCAGGGGCGCATCTTCTTGTTGAGCGACTTCTCTATGGCTGTGTTGCGGACCAAAACTAAATCTCCTCGCTGGAAGTCAAAGTCCCTGATGATCGTCGGGTGCTCTTGCTCGAACCGTTTTGCTGCGGCTACGCAGGCGTGATAGACTTTGTCTTTAAGAGCCTCCGTTTGGGCGCGACGCTTCTGCAACTCCATGGCGCGGCGGGCTATTAACTCCGTGGTCAACAAGAACGCAGAGGGTGGCAGGAGCAGGTAGGTGGCCTCAGTGATATCTAGCGGAAGTAGCGGCTGTGTCCCGGTAACTGCAAAGTAGGGCAACACCCCCATGCGACGCCTCGCTGTAACATGCTCTGACCAGAATACTGAATGCAGCGCTGTGGACCATTGCGACTCGTTGCCTTCCGTTGCTTTGTACAGTGCCTGTCGGACGTCGTAGTGACTGCATTCGACAATTCCATTAGTGCAGGAGTTGTAGCCTGAAATGCGGATGTGGCAGATGTGGTATTTATTAGCGAGGTACTCCGCGGCTCTCAGAATTGGCGCTCCGTTGTCCATGACTATCTCGACAAAGCTTCCCCAACGGCATATTAAGTTTTCAAAGATCCAGTCTCCAATGGCATTGGCGGTTTCTCGACGTAGGGCGCGGTATTCTGGGTAATGTGTGAGAGAGCAACGAGCTTGAATCAGGTATTTGTACTGATTAGACGGCGGGAGGTGCATCGTATCCATGTATACCTTAGTGAATATTGGAGTGGGGATGGCGACGACAGGTGGGATGCGGAACTGTTGTAGTTGTCGCTCTTGACATGCATGACAGGACTTGATGTACCATTTGATGTTGTCCTGCATCTGCGGCCACCAGAACCATTCCATGATTGCTGCATGAGTAGCGTAATATCCACGATGTCCCAAACCATTGTGGCAGTCGAATAACACACCCAGCTGTTTCTTTGTTTCTACCACCACTTTATGAGCTCTGTCCTTATCCCTATACCATAATCGTTCAGCGTGGACGAAAAACTTAACACAATACCACGTGAAACTAGGCCATTCTTCATCCGATACCTCCACGGGTCATTCCAACTCCGTTAAGAACTGCTTTACGAGTAAAAGTCGTGCCTCGTCTTTTCCGGAGGTGTTGACGCGCCATGGGAAGACTTTTTTGTACGTCCTGTCTATTATATCTTCCGTGGGCAGTAGCGCGGGGTTAGTGGAATTGGGCGGAACTGAGTCGGAAGTGAAGGTGGCGGCTGGGCGACAATTGCGGTGTTCCCTGTTGGTTTCATAGAGTGGGAGGGTCTTCTGAAGGTCGGGGTTGATCTTTTCTCTTCCTCGGGGCAAGTTTAATGCACAGTCTCTAGGAACTTCGTTAATCTGATGCATGAACCCATATAACTTATTGATCCAATCATCAAACTCCTCGTCCTCGTCCTTGTTTAGCAGCTCATCGAGTGGCTGCGGTGGGCGTCTTGACAATCCATCGGGAGCGTGCAATTTTCCGGGAACATGAACCAGTTCGAAGTGGAAAGTCAGAATCGATAGGATCCAGCGGTTTATGGAAGCAGAGGGTGCGATATCCAGGTTCTTGAGCATATCTTTAATGTAGCGGGCGTCCACCTCGACGATGAGATTCCGTACCCCGATAAGATATAGTTTTAATGCCTTCAGGGCGTGATAGAGTCCATAGATTTCTAGTTTCGGCTGCGAGAAGCGGGCCTCTCGTTCATTGAGTGTAATCGATCCAAAGCGGTTGTAGTAGCGGACTGAGGGCCTGTCGGGGTCGCACTGACATAAGAAAAAGCCAACCGCGATATAGGATGTGTTGACGGATAATATCACGGGAGCGTCGGATTTGTAGTCGATAGGGCGCAGCGCTGGTGATGCGATGAGTGCCTTTTTGAGTTCTTCTTGTGCTGCTACTTCCGCGGGGCCGAATGTGAATGGCGTGGCCTTCCTGGTTAACGCTACTAGTGGATGCGCGCGCTTGGCAAAGTTCTTGATGAATATCCAGCCAACCCCAATGGTGCCAAGGAAGGCGCGGACTTCTGATAACGACTTACAGGGTCCCCAGTTGGTGATGGCGGCTACCAAGTCCTTCTCGGGTTTGCGGCCTTCGTACGTGCATAAATGACCAACTACTGTGATTTCTGGTGCGCAGAGGACGAGCTTCTTCCCCGAGAATGTTCCGCCAGCGTACTTCATGCGTTGAACAACGCGGTTGAGCCCCTGGAAGTGTTCCCATACAAAATGTCGAATTCCGGGATTAGCGGAGATAGTTTCATATGTTCCGTCGGATCGTTGGTAGCAGGTTGGCGGGCCTTTCACTGGGACGTTGTCGATGTACGGGATGGTGAGATCTGGGATCTCAGGCTGCAGGATAGAGGTGACGTCGTCGTGGAAAATAGGGATGGAGTTCGTCCAACCCATGGGCAGGGTCGTCAAGCGCATAGCTCCAAAGGGCGTCTGAAAAGTCGTCAAGTCGCGAGAACCTTCTGCAAGCAGGCATTCATCATATCCGACGTAGAGGTCCAGCATTGCCCCACAGGCCCTACCAGTGAAGTTCTCCGCGATGTGTTCCGGGATAGGTGTGACACCGGAGTGGTGGATGGTGATGGCGTTGAGGGGCTCGAGCGAATGTACTAGCCGCAACTTGCCATTTTTCTTTAATACGCAAAACCAGTGGGATCGGTACGAGGAGTTGGACGGCTCGTAAACGCTGGCATCGATCTTGGTACGGATGATCTTGCAGATTTGGTCATATAGTCCCAGCGGAATTGGGATATTGCGTTGAACCCATGGCGTATGCGGAACTGTTGGAATGTCAATAGGCAGGAAATACTCCGTTTTAAACTGTCCACGTTCACTGTTGTCCCAGGCGAATGCTTGGTCGTGCTTGGTCATGAAATGGTGCATTAGCTTCCGTTCCTCAGGCCACAGGAAGTCCTTGTCGTGTTCTTGGTCTAGGTTTTCCATACGTTCCTGCATATACCTTCCAACGGGCGCGAAGTCCGGCGGGTTTGTGCTGAGTTCCGGTAGGCTGGCTAGTGGGTCGCCTTTGATGTCTCGAACAATTCTAAATTCTTGAGGTAACTGACTAATGATGGGCTTGACTTTCTTATCGACTGGCTTGTACTTTTTCTTTTGCAGGGATAAAAACACTGGTGAAATGTTATTGCGGTGAGGGTTGCAGGACTTGGAGCGGGATAGTTCCACGGAGTTGGACTTGCTAGGGGATTGTATGGTGTTGTGAAGGAAGGTGCAGGTGGTCGGATCGCATTTGGTCGTGTCGAATTTGTTAAGACTTAGCGCGGCTCCGAGGTACAAGCGAGCAAGATTGTGATTATTCGTTCTACTGCTATGTACATCGGGGGTGCGCTGTATCGAGGGGATGGGGGTATATGCTTCTATTTCTATGGGTTTCTGAGCTCCGTCAATCGTGATGATACAGGCTACCTCTCCGTGATTTTGAATCAGTTCCTCGAGGCTACTTGAAAACCCTCCTTCTCCTCGCACATTTTGATGAAACGCAGTGGTCCGCGGGGTATGGTTGGGATGGTAACAACTGCGTCGCTGTTGGGATCGTGGATCGTGATGGTCTGTTCTTCGTTTTGATAATTTTTGACCACCGATTGGGCAAGCACGTCGAAAGGGCGGCCAAGAAGGATGTCATATGCGGGGGAGCGGATGACGTGGACTTGGAAATATAGCTCGATATTGCCCACCTTGAATGGTACGTCCTTGGCTAATCCGAGCGATGTGTCGACTTTGCCATTCGCTGCTTCCATGTCGATCTTGATGGCGGGGTTGTATGCGATTCCGAGCTGGTGGCTGACAGCGTCAGACATGCAGATTATTGAGCAGCCCGGGTCCACAATGCAGTCGACTATGGCACGGTCGTCAACTCTAGCCTGTATGCAGTGCAGCGCATGGGACTCCTTGCCGACCTTGAGACGAGCCTTGTATTGGGGGTCTGCTGCGTAGTACGCTTCGGCTATGTCTGGCAGGACGAAGACGTTGCGCATGTCCGTGGGGTTGGCGGGGTTGGTAGCGGGATTGGCGGAGTTGGCGACAGGGACATGACACGGAGTCAAGAACTCGCGCATCTTGTGGTAGACGTTGGGCGAGGCTGCTAGCAGTTCCTCGAAGCTAAGGTTTGCGGCGGGGCTCGTGAGGACGCGTTTGAAGATTTGCTCGACGGCCTGCGGGTTCTGCGTGGGGGTAGTGGTAGTGTATGAGGGGTCCTTGTTTTTGGGTGGTGCCCCAAACGGCTGGTCTGTCGGTGGCTGATAGTTGGCGTCACGAGTGTTGGCAAAAGGGTGCGTAGGCGGCTGGTTGCAGGCTTTGGCGACTCCTGGCGAGGTGATTTCTTCGGGTGGCGGGGCTGGTGCTGCTGGTGGTGCTGGTGGGCGCGGTTCCTTTCCTTTTGCGCGTAGCGGAATTTCTACCCCGTCAAATACTACCTTGTTTTTCTTGGCAGCTTGCAACACTACCAGGGTCCTTTGTACGCATTCAATCTCTTCGTCGACATCGTCCGTGGGGTTTGCTGCTGTCTCGTAACTTAAAATCGGCGTGGTGCTTGACGTTGCCAGCTCTTGGTGATTGTCGCGGGGCGAGTAGAACATAGTGGGGCGGATCCCGGACTGCTGGGTTGGCTGGGCGTTAACTTGCCAGTGGTATTTGTCGATGTGCTCCTTCATATTGTTGCCGGGAAGGTACCTTGATATGTAGTTGCCAGTTGGCAACACTATTTGTCCCTCGGGGTTCCTTGTAATTTTCCCGTTCGCGATGTAGCTGTCAATGTCTGGGCATCGACCTATAAAGTGGGCCAAGTTGCCACAGAACATGCAACCTGGGATGGCGGGGCGTGTACCGGAATTAGCGCCTAGCAGAACTGCGTTGGAGCCAGTAGCTGGCGTTGTCTGCGACCAATTCCACGGGGCTGGCACGCACGTCTGGGTTGTTGCGAGTGACTGCGTGAGGGATTGTAACATCGTTTGTGTCTGTAGGGAACTCTGGACCATTTTCTCCATTAGACTGAACATGTCTTCAGTCTTTATGCCAGGCATTGCTACTGGCTCGGGCTTGGCTGGCGGGGTTGACGCGGAATTAGCGGGGTAAGTGGCGGGGTACTCTGGCCTAGTGGTATGGGGCACGGCGGGCTTGTTGATTAGTTTATCGTAAAACGACGCACCCTGGATAACTTCTTGCGCGGCCGCTAACGTTTGCTCGAGGGAATAGGGGTTGTCGCGGTGTATGTTCGGGTACTGGCTGTGCATGTACCTGTACATTTCTGTTCCAACGTGGACCTGGAATCCCTTAAAGAAGTACTTGCTTTGCTGGCGCGTTGAGAGCCGCCCATTTTTGATAAGATACTTCGTTATTACCAGAAAGCGCTGGTAATAGCTGCAGAGGTCTTCCACAGTTTGGATTCCGAGGCAGAGTGTCTCTTCGATTAGGCGGTCCAAATCCGCCTGTGTGTGCTCACGCTCGTTTATTACTCCGGTATACAGCGCGGTTACTGATGCTTTGAACGCCTCATACGTTGAGGCGGTGTCGAAGGTGTCTACACCTCCCCATAGATCGTATTCCATGTCGTGGAGGTAGCGCAGTGCGTATACCTTTTTCTGTTGCGCGGAGGTGATGCCAGCTTCACTAAATAATAGTTCGAGCTCGTCGAAGTAGCATGGAAGGTGGCGGGGTTGATTTGAATCGAAGCGGGGTGCGGCGGAGGCGTATCGAGTGGGCATGGGCTTGGTTTGTGCATGGTCGGCCATCTTGACTGTTGGTGGAACTAGGTCATCGGGATTTGAAGTTGAAATACTGGAACTGGAACTTGAACTCGAGGATACTGGAGGTGGGCTTGGCGATGGTTGCGGGAGTTCCGATGGCGACGAGGTGAGCGGGCTTGATTCTTCTGAGCGGGGTTGTCTTGGCGGGTTGGCTGGCGGGGTGCTGGTGGAAACGTCGAAGGAATGGAATGTCTCGGATTGATCGGGGTTGGGCAGGCTACGAGAGGATGTTGAGGGTTGGCGGAAGGCTCTGTCGATGTTGTCGATGGCTTGGAATTCCGGGGCGAGGCCTAGTCGTCAGCGGGATTGACGTTGGAACATGTTGGTGCTTTTGAATATTTTGCTCAATGCCTCGCTAGGGTCTTGGTGCAAAAGCTGCTGCGCGTTCTCGGCTCTTCGTTTCAGCGAGTTGTACCAGTCGGCGAAAACATTGGCGGACGACGGGGATGGGGCATAGTGACCGGGGAATTGCTGGTCCCGGGGTGACTCGGGCGGTGTTGATGGCGTAATTCTTTCAATGCCTCACTGGGGCAGCCAATATGATAAGTTCACCCCACTATTGGAAATAGCGAGGATCAGGAAGGGGTGAGGTCGTTGAAGAGTTCCTGTCAACTCCAGTGTGCTCGATGACAACGCTACGATGCGCGGAACTGGCAACTCCACGGATAATAATGTTTGTCACACAAGGCGTAACAGTGATGAACGTGGGACACGGAGTACGACAAAAACTCAGAGGCGCGAATGAAACGAGGAGGACATAGCTAAAAGGATGAGACTCGAAGGCTGGGGTGTACTATATTATTTTTCTAAGTGTTGTACATGAGCTTATATACGTTTTTTCTACCCTACTAATAATGAAGTGCCTCTGCAAATTTTCACCTTGCAACCATATATCCAAATCCGTCTTGAAAGTCTTCGCGCAATGGGGCTAGCTGAGGGACGTGACAGTGGTATTGGAGCGCCGCGGTGAGAGCCAGTATCACGACCCGATGTGGGACGCTAATAGAGTTGTATACTTGAAATAGATGTTGCTGATCGCTGTGCGTGGCAATGCCAGGATTCATCTGGCTTGACGCGTCCCTGTGCTCTATTTTCCGCAGACCTGACTGGTCTATACCGTAGTTGGTCGTCGGCTGATGGGTTTACTCATCTGCTAGGGGCCTGATCCGCTATGTCAGTGCGTCGCTAGGGCTGATGTGGCGTCCATATATGGGTGACCCTTGGATCGTAGACTGTAGATCCTTCCTAACGCGGATATGGTATTGATGGCGGCAGTCCCTTCTCCGGTGACCTAAGTTGTGCTGGCTGACAATTTTATGCAGGTCGGCCGACAGGGTGCTTTATCGGATGCAAACGACCGACTAGCGCGGGTTTTGGGTGGCGTACGCGGGAGATGACTTGGTTGTTGGGCGTGGGTGACACTTGCCCTATAGTGGATAATCGCGGAGTTGGCGGAGTTGTGTGTAACTAGCGCAGAAGACTTGCAGAAGACTTTGGATGGGTGCAGATGCTAAGCGACGGGGTCAGGCATGTGTAATCCTAGTGAGGGTAAGGTTTCTAACGTCTAGTGCTGAGACTAGTCCATTCAATACCTATACACTGTCACATCGGAACGATGCTCATCAGTGTGAACATATAATACTTGAAATATACAGCCAGTGATCACGATGAACAACCAATGGATCACGCAATGAACATGCAGGTTCATTGTGATCCATGGAAGGTTCACTGTACCTGGCATCATATCTACACTCATGTTCACTCTTGTTCATGCCCTATCTCATGCCATCTCCCTCGTTGCCCTCCTACCCAGCCTCCTGCCACATGTACACCCCCGACACACCCAGTGTCATGTCACACTCTTGCGTTGAGCCCTCCAGCTCCATTGTCTCGCTCCAACACTCCCCCTCAACCATGGGAGTTTCAAGAAATGCGCATGAAATGGTCATCTTCAGAAACCACGCCACCACAGAGAAAGGGACAACTCTTGTCCCCCATTCACTGGTCTCCAACTGACCGTCAAAAAACAATTCCTTTGAACCCATCAACATGACCTCTTGACAAGGGGGTAGGTGTGAGGGCAAGAGCAAGTGGGCCAGGACAAGGGTGAGGGAGGGCGCGGTTGACGATGGTGAGGACCAGGGCAAGTGGGCGGGACAAGGGCGAAATGCAGGCAGGGCAAAAGGGAATGGCAGCCTTGGAGGGGGTTGTGGTTGGAGAGGGTATCAGAAGTAGATGAAGTTGTAGGGGATAGGTCTTACATTCAGGTTGGCCGCAGTGAGAGCTGGCGAGTGGTGGTAAGGAGACTCATGTTGAGTCTCCTGTACCAGATGCGAGGGAGCACATAACAACTCCCATGAAAATTTTGATGCGGTAATGGCTGTTGACACACATGAATGAGAATGCATTGGTGAAGATTTGAAATGCGTTGGTGCAGTAGGCCTTGAAGACAGTCCAAACGCGAAAGTCATCAGCTCTAGCTGGGTGAGCGAATGGGAAATGGAGAGGGTGACTAAGAGAGAGAGCGAGAGGGCTTAGATTGAGCCAGCGTGTGTTTCTGGTGGCCCATTTTGTTATTGTGTCTCTGTAGGCCATCTGGTCTGGAATCTGCATCCTACAAATAGACACATACTGATGACGCGATCAATAATTGATCAACAGATATTTCCCAAAATGTCAATGATACACAGAATTTCCCATACGCCATACGGTTTTCAATTCGTGCGTGCTCTGCCAGCCAGCTCATTTGTCACTTATGAGCTGCGTCTCGACCATGCACAGCCACTCACCTTCCACAGGCCTTATGCTGCGACTTGGAAGAGGCACATCCCGGAGCATCGTTACAAACCTGGTGCATCGTATCTTTGGTAATTTGATGTACTATTGACATTGTATTAGTGAGAAGACATGCACCTGGCTTAGTCAATGCTGCAGCTTAGGGTGCCATCAGCCCCATTCAACTTGACGCGCACCTTCAGTACAATTCAAAGTCCTGAAATGGAAGACATACCACTGTTCGGTCTTTGGAAGTCCCCATTGAAGAGGACTGAGGAAGTGAATGTAACCGCTGGCATACAAAAGGCCATCTCTAAGCTCGTGGACGAAATTGAGGTGGGGTTCCCTGATTGTATGGTGGCATGGGTTGTCATGTAAGTCGAATTTCGTCATGAGGACCCCATAATCAATCCTCTAGGGGTGGTCTACACACCTTGCGCTCATGCGATGAGCCCCACTGGACAGTCCGAGGCTTTGCTAAGGGACGTGCCCGCTATACATTACACATGTTCAAGAACGGCAGCACCAAGCAAGGGAAATGGGTCAGGGGGAAATGGGTCAATGAGATCCTTGATGTCAATCAGCTGTGTTACCCACTGGAAGACCATTTGATTTTTTGGGTTTATTAGATATTTGGTAGTGACATATTGGATCTGTTAGTTTTGGAGATATTTTCATTTTATCCATTGAATTTCTTGAGGGATCACTACTATCTATCGGGATCGGTGGGGTGGTGGGTGGCACAAAGAGAGCAGAGGGCTCTCTACAGAGAAGGCGGGTGGTGAGCAGATGGTGGCGAGTTATTTTTAGTAGGTGTTGGAAAGATGTACAGCCACTTACATATATATAGCTGATGTCTCTTGGCGATCGTAGTCCGGCAGACTGCTGCTTGATATATATAGCATCAGCTTCTATGCTCAATTCATCATAAAATTGCTGAAAATAAAGTGTCTTTCCAATGGCATGATCTCCAGCTGCATCCACATACTTCAACATCAACATGCATTAACGACACTGATCAACCCCCATCAGTTTCTAGCCATATGGTGTGATGGTGTTAGGCCATCCACTTGGATATTCTTTGGCCATGTGTATCTGATGCCTTTCTTGAGGGTTTGAAAACGTATACCGTCATATGTTTTTTTTAGAAGGAATCAGAGAAATATGGTGTGATGATGTTAGGCCATCCACTTGGATATTCTTTGGCCATGTGTCTATCTGATGCCTTTCTTGAGCATTTGAAAAT
The DNA here is from genome assembly GCA_023014405.1 of Amanita molliuscula. Classification (NCBI taxonomy): domain Eukaryota; kingdom Fungi; phylum Basidiomycota; class Agaricomycetes; order Agaricales; family Amanitaceae; genus Amanita; species Amanita molliuscula. Next base: position 51,062 of record JAEBUP010000110.1, read on the forward strand.
GTATACCATCATATATATATTTTTAGAAGGAACTAGAGAAATGTACAGTCACTTACTTATATATGTAGCATCTGTGTCGTATCCTGGCCTACACTGGACACTTCCGCATTGATCAGCTTGAGAATTGTAACTGTCTGTTGTAGGCTCCCAGCGTGCTTTCAGAAAAGAATAGCTATGGACTTACATGAATTGACATTGTCAGTGATCTCATTCCCTTCAACAACATTGCCATTTTGTTTGTCACTATGCAATTACATTTAAATCTTTAGCCCTACCTTGGATCACATAGCACTAAATAGGTACCATTGATGACAAACTGTGATGCCCCTTTATGGCCCTGGTGAACTAATGGAAAGAATCCTGCCTCTGGCTTGCATGTCTTGAATATGTCACCTACATGTACACCACTCAGTGGAACCACAAACTGGCCTCACGAAGACGGATGTTCCGGGAAGAGATATTTGCTTGGTATATTCAAATCCCGTTGATCATGGTTAACTGTAATTGCATCAGGAGAGTCTCCTGACAGGATCAGGACCTTTTCCCCTTCCAAGAACCCCTTGCAGAATCCACTGTCCAGAATGAATGGGTCGGGCTTGGTATTGCGGATGCAGGCCCACATTCTCTTCGTAATTAACCCATCTTTCAACATCCAAGAAGCAGGGTAAGCTATTGCAAGAATGTCACATGTATTAGCCATGGATGACTTACAAAGAAATGAACTCACTTCGCCCATCATACGATATATTTACTTCAACTTCAACTTCAGGCTCTAATGGCATAGGAGTCGCTGGGCACTGCTGGGGCAGTGGTGTTATGATTCAAGGTTGATAAATACGAGTGTCTGCCTGACACGACCCTACATGATACATCCGTATGTCTCAACCAGTTGATTCCCTGTAATGCACTGAGCCTGTACCAGCACATGCTGAAGGAACGACTCACCTTGATAACAAAAAATTGACATGGATATCAACCGTTCGAGATCCTGACTGTAATTCTACATGTAGAACTTGCCCACCTAAGTGTTCCTGGACCCTGCCAAACAGGCCTTTGTCGTGATGTTGACCACATATGACTACCTCTGTATTGACAAGCTCTCTGTAACGATCATATGAGCTCCAAAGCCTTGATTCCTCCTGTTTCTCTGGTAGTGCAGGAGCCGGTGTAGCCCCAGGCAAAGTTTTGTCTGCTTCTAAAAACCAAGGCAGTACTTTGAACTGTAATGCCTATTCAAGAAAAGATCCCGAAGAACATGACATATAGCATACCCTTTCATTTGATTGGTGCTCAATTACCCCTATGCTCGCCACACCTACTTGAACCACCCTACCCTTTTTCCATAGAACAATGATATAGGGCATATAACACCCACTGTATCATTTATATGCAGGACGTGAGTGCTTGACCATTCACGGCCACCACAAGGACACAGTTGCCAAGACTTCACAACAAACTGTCTCACAATTAAGATTAAAGCCTGGAAGAGTCTGCTATAATTCCATACCTCCTCTTCCTTCGTCCAACCCAATACAGTAACTCGATCATTCTCAACACATAGCACCCACCCCTCCTTCTTGCTTTCTGGCGATGATGCTGCACACACCTTTACCTCATCTCCCACTTCATAGAACCTTCTGACATCTTGTATGTCTACCGTAATCTCCTCCCGCATCCCCTCCTCACTCATGACCACTTCATTAAAACTGATATCCATCACAACACCTTGAATGATACCTGATTGGACGATCACCTCAACTTTATGGTCGATTTCCAACAATGCCCCCACATAGTATTCATATGTCCATCGGAGAAACTTGGGCGAAGGCGATGGGAAATCAAGTTGCTGGGCACCAATCGCCATCCCTTCGCAAAATGTATTGAGCTCCTTCAAGCTCAGCTGCGGGTCATCGATCTCCAGCACACCAATTGGTACCAAGGCAATCACAAAAGGTAGCCGGAACGTATTTTTATGTCGCCTGTCGACAAACTGGTACACCCCAGGAGCTGACGTTCGGAGCGGATAGCAGTGATCTGGAAACCAATACGAATCCTTATTGAAAGTGTGAAGTGCATCTAAGTTGGGCTCCTGGTGACCGATCAGATCCGGGTGTACTAGATGAGGTAGGTGTAAGGTTTTGATTACTACTTTCTCTTCCGGGTTAGTCCTCGATGCCATGGCAAAGAGATAGGGCATCCAAGGAACTAGACAGACTTCAACCATAGGCCAGATTTGTGTGTCGCACACAAATGCGAGGTCTCCAGCATAGTGGCGTATGTGCGGTGCCACATTCTTCTGCTCCAGTACCAAAGCCTTACGAAGTCGAACCCAACAGGGGGCTTTTATATGCTGTGGTCTTGGCCACCAGTTAATCCATTCGAGCCTCTCTTCAACTGGTACAAACCAAATGTCCAATGGATGATAAATGGTGGACAAGTTAATGCATAGTTTCTCTACATCTTCACGCCAGTTTGATTCAACCAATAACCAAGAATGTGATTTTGCCGGATAAACGACAGATGCAGCATATCGGGGACGGACACGGAGGCGATCACAGAAGAGGTCAAAACTCTCTAATTCATGCCCTTCCTTAAGAGAGGTGTTCACCAACATTTGTGAAGAGAATGAGTTCACATACATGAACCCGAACATGCCACATGCCGATATCTGCATCATTGGGTAGGTGTGACGTGGTCTCTATAATTCCCTCAACAGTTTCATTGTCAATTTGCCCATCCAAATCCCTTGCTTGATCCCCATCCTCTTCACGAGTGATTCAACGTGCTTCATAGTGAGTGATGACCGCTTGAAGACGTGATTGGATACACGGTGCCTCAATCACAGATGTCGATGTTATTGTAGTGGATGATACATCAGATGACCTGTGAACTGTTGAATCATCAATAAAATTGTTGGAAGCTGCTCCATAAATCAAGCATTGATATGTTTGGAAAACGAGATCGGGTACCATGGTCATCTTCGGAGTACTCGCTATCATCATAATCTTCAGCCTCCAAGTCTAAGAAAGTGCTAGTGCCGAGCTTGAAACATTATCCATCAGTGTTTGTTTCTCAATAGTGTAGGTAGTACAGACCTCATCTGTTCGCTGATGCTTGCAGCTGGCTGTGCCTGAATCTTGTATATGTTTGTTCGACTACCAACCAAATGTAGTGCTAGCTGCTTGATGGACCCTCTTCGCTCACCATTATACACAATATCACATGCTTGTGGCATATCTTCTCGTTTCTGCAAAGAGTCATGTCAGACATACCCCACCCGGAAAACACGACCTGAGTACTAGTATAACGGGCCATATTGCTTGACCACAAATGCCCGGTGTTCATGGATTCACTTACATTGAAAGCAGCTACTCTACTACACTATGAGCAAAACATGAATGTACACAACGGGGGAGAAAAGTCTCGCATGAGTTTTGGACTCTGGCTTATAAAGAAGCGCAAAGTTTGTTAGGGTAACAAACAGATTAAAAAGGCAAAAGAAATCCCATAATCTGGCATGATCAAACCACTATTTGGATCCCTAACAATCACATGCAGGCTATATAAGCAAGGTCTGGGAAGTTGAATTGGTTTCTTTCGCCCCATTCCTTTGTTGCCCCCTCCCGAGTTGCTCCCTCATGAGTTGCTACCCCTGCATTTCTCTGCCTTGTCCATTGAGTAGATACATAAGTAGCCAGCCTTTCCCCCATACCTTAGAGTATCGAAATTAGAATACCAAATGAGACCGTATGCAGAGAATGTTCATAACGAAAAATTATATGTTGGCAGTGTTTCCCCCCCTTGGTACAAGTAAAACAGTATGGCATATTCAATAGCTCATGTGCTCATGCATTGCATTTCAGTGTTCACTCGCCATCATGAGCGATTTTAATCACACCGTCTAGATTCGCTTTGCTTACAACTAGGTATGATATCCTTGAAATTAGTGGATTCACTCATAACCAGATATTATTGGACTCACGATAGCGTCCCAGGTTGGATCTGACATCTGTATTGTATGGATTCCACATTGCTGCGCTTCCCTGTGGATGCAAGTTTGAGATGGCAGCTTTGATGGTGTTATCGGGCATATTCCTGTTCTTGGTCACAACAAGCAAGACAAACGCAGCATTGCTGGGCTATTCTTGTGTGACAGCGCTGACCGAGTGCGTTTCCTTTTCAAGGAAAAAATGTCAACTGATTGTCTTACCAACAGGAATGTACATTTTCTCTCTCCCTCTCTCCTTGATTGGAATGGCTGACGATGTGGGGCTGGAATAGATATGTGGTGTGTTGTATGTGCATACGCCCGAGGTCTTCCTGGCACCACAGTGTGGTACAGGCAATGTCCATCTTTGGAACCTGCCATATATGCTGCCCAACAGGAAGATACTTCATCGTGGTACCGGATGTCAGTTCTCCATATGTGGAGAGCAAATGGGTAAAGCTGTGGATATGCTGGCCTGACTAGCACATCATAATCTTGATGACAAGACTGTGTTTGAGTAGTGAGCTGGGTAATGGAAGATGATGGATTGGTGGCATGAGTTTGTTGGCCCAAGGGGCCACATGTGGAAGGGAGCATGACAGTGTGAGCTGTCGAAGTTGCCTGCCAAATGTACTCTAAGATAAGACTCTTTATATGTGCCCTAACTCATACCTGATCATTTTCAGATGGCAAGGTGGCTGACACTTCTGTTGGTTGTGATTGAGGACATCCTTCAATGCATGTATTAGGCATGGAATTCTCCTCCTGTCATGCCTGGACCCATCCAGTACTGGATAATTGACACCACGCCCAGCAAGGATGAAGTTCACCCCCCTGTTCGAGGGGGCCGTGTATGTTTTTCATCCTGGGTACTATACAAACTTAAACATGTCTCATGACAGCAAATTATGAAATGCACAAACAAATATGATATGCTTAGCTTTGTCACTGGGGTGAGGGTGAGAAAGTGTCTTCTTGATATATCCGGCAGTAAATTCATATGGTGGGATGGAAACAAGGGAATATGTATATCTAGATTTTATGAATTTACCACGTTGACATGTTTGCCAGGCAAGTTGATAATATGCATCTGCATTGGGATCAGATACAGGTTGCATTCGGAGATTGAGGAAGTTCATGCATTCGACAATCAGTTCATCAAGTTTACCCCATATTTCTGCGTCATCTGGCTCTGACAACAGGTCTAATTGGACAGATAGCTGCAATTTTTCAAGACATCGGACCAGGCTGCTCAACTCGGTGTCAGTTGGGCAGAAATCTGGAGAAGCTTTGGTCTCTGTCTTACAAGTATGATGCTATTCTATTTGTAAGTCAATTGGCACAGAGCAGTATGGCTATACTGACAACAAATGGCATTATCATGCAGGTGATTGCAATGTTTGATGTATTGGCATCTTGGCACTTAGAACTGGATGGCCCTGCTGTGGATTGATGCGACTCCCTTCTTTGCCTGCTTTGAGTCGCAGACTGGAGGTGCTGGGCTGTAATAGGCAATTGAGATGCAACGGGTGGAGTAAAGAGTGGGAACTGTGGTATATTCCTGACGGCTGTTAATGGATTCTGATTGGGAAGATAATCATTAGGGTGAGAGTGGACTCCCACAGTCATTGAAGACAAGACGTCAATGGGAGGGGTGCTTTGAAAACATAAGTGATCACTTATTGAAACTAATTATTGTTTCTTATGTGGGAACAGGCAGGTGAGCCATATATTGCTTGCTGCACAAGCAAGACATGTTATATTGTGTGAGTGTAACTATGCTCTGCTATCTGTGTAAGTCAAGTAATATACACAATGGTCAGACAATAACTTATGTGTGGGTAGAAGCTCCCACACCTGGTGGCAGGGCTAGGACCATGGAGTGTATATCAAACATTCTCAGGAACATCAGACAGACTGGCTTGAAGGAGGTAGTGTTGCAGTATGGGTGGTGACAGCTATCGCAAGCCTCTTCTGGTGACAAGGGCATATCCCTTGCATATGGGAGCTGCATGTTGTCAGTTGGCTAACGATACTGGCAAGTAGGATTCGCACCTGGCCAAAGGTGGCTGCAGTGCAATGGCAGTGCATCTCTGAACATGAAGAACAGAGGTACAACTTGCACAGTATCTCAAGTGTGATGATATGAGTCACATTTTGGGGATCCATTGCAGGGGGAGCAGTAGCGGTGAAGGGGGGAAATTTTACGATACTTGGCATGTTGCTTTTTAATACTTGACTTATATTTGTTTCAGAGGGAATGGGATGAATGGGATGAATGGAATGAACAGAATGAATTTCTTCTCCACAATGCAATGTTCATGCCATGTTCATGCTCTACAGTCATTAACACTTATCTACCAATTCTCTTTGTTCACGCCATTCATGGCATTCATGCTGATCATGGTGCCCATGCCGATTCAGTGTTATCATGTGCATTCATTCTTGTTCATTCTTGTTCATTCTTGTTCATGCCTGCTCCACTGTCATCCACTGTGATTCACCATGAACCTGCCTGCTTCATCAGGTTTCAGGATGAACAGCTTGTTTTTGTGGATTTTGTCCAATATGGACCATCATAAGCATTGGCTACAGGATGTACCGAGTGCCGACTGGGACAACGGCCTGATGATGGGCCTAGGCTGTCAGGACTGCCCTAGACACAACCTATACAACTCAAGTGGTGACTTGTTAGGTCTGAAACGATTCTGGTTGCTCAGTAGCTATGTCTAGTGACAATAGACTATCTAGAGACTTAAGAGTCTCCTACTGTAAACTACGGCCCTTATATACCGCTCCCCTGGTCTGTGCGCAGGCAGCGCGCAGCTAAAGTCCCTCACTGGGGATCAATGTGCAGCAGCTAACTCTGTGCCCATCTAACCATTCGTGGGGAGTTCCTCCCATACCCAACTCCTGGGTTGTCCACATGCAGCCTTGCTATTGTTCAAGCTTGTCGGCCAATTCCCATGCATGCCGTACCATTGACTTGGTTCTCTTCGGCGTTCCCATGTCACCCCTCAGGTGCCGTGCCACTCATGATTCCTTTCATGGCGTAGGCCCATCATCAGGCCGTGTCCTTAGTCGGCACTCGGTCTATTCCCATAGCCGATGCTGACCTAACCTCCTTCCTATTAGGGACCGCAGTTCACGTAGGCCATCCTCCTAGAGTCCCATCAAGTAGTCTTGTTCTTAGACGTTTGAGCGAAGTAATATAGATAAAAAGAAATGAAAAATATCCTCCGACTCCTCGTGATCGTATCTTCATAAGTGTCATCGATGTCATTACTGTAAAGTTGAAAATATGAGGTGTGCTCATAACATCACCCCCCCCTCAAGGCCTCGTGTCCCGAGAGGCTGACGTGGCGGAGTCCACATATCTTGGATCCTCCTTCATTCATGCATAAAACGCAGCCAAGCGTGCTTGTTGTTCATCAGGCAACAGCCCGGTTTGCTCTGAGTCGACATCCTTGATGTCTTCAATGGTGGTCCTGTATTCGACCAATGGTTTCGTTTGGCGTTTTTCGCCTTTAATCCTCCTCTGTCGGTTGTCTTCCGACTCACTGCTTTCCTTTGCAGCTACTTCTGTCCTCTTTTTTAATATTTTCTTGGCGAGTACTGCCATGTCTTTTTCTTGAGCTTTTTTCTCCTCTGCTAGCTCCTCCTCCTCCTTCTTCTGAGGGAAATTAAGCACGGGTTTAAACCGCCTGTCATGCTCCAGGTCTCTGGAGAACGTCCCATCGGTGTCATCTGGTAACTCCATTATTCCTGCACGATCCCCTTTCCAATTGCACCATCTGTGCTCCATGTTTTCTAGGTACTTTGGTCCGAAGCGACCATCTTCCCATCCGAACAACCTTTGTCGATCCTTCCAGTGTGTTCCTCGACTCTTTTTGTGCTTTGTTGCACTACTGGGTTGTTTTGGCTTTGTCTCGGTATATTGGATGTATAATATCCCATCTCGAATGTTCCTAACGAGTTTGGGAGCATCAGGGTTTGCTTTGTGGAATTTTTTTACTATAGCGGGTGCGTTGACGACATTTTTGACCGGTTCCCAGGTGGCTTCTTCCACTGGATAATTTTTCCATTTTACGAGGCATTCCAGCCTCGCTCCTCCTCTACCGCTTATACAGCTTTCCAGAATTTCTTCCACTTCATATTCGCCTTCTTGCGATTCCTCCACCATTTGCGCATCCTTGCGTGCTGCTGCCTTGGCTTGTTGTTTTGGAAAAACCGGTTCCCTATATGGCTTTAATAGGACTTTGTTAAAGACGTTGTACACCTTCCAAGATGCTGGAATTCTTAGTTTATATGAGGATTCACCCACTTTGGCGAGTACTTCTAGTGGACCAATGAACTTCCCATCTATTTTTTTGGTAGCCCGAATGACTGGGAGGTTTTCTGTACTAAGATAAACCTTGTCACCAGGTTTATATTCAACGGCCTGTCTTTGGTGCGTATCATAGTGCTGTTTCATGATTTGCGCTGCTTTTTCCAATGCCAATTTTGCTTTGGCATGAACATCCTCCAATTCCTTTGCTAACTGTTCAACTGCTACTGCTTTTGGTGCATAGGTAGGGTCAAGACCCTTGTTAGGGTGCCGTCTGTAATTCATATAAAACGGAGTAAAACCCGTCGCTGAATGGACTCTGTTGTTATGACAGAACTGCGCTACTGATAGCCAATCTGACCAGTTGTCTTGTCGGTTGTTTACGAAGATTGTTAGGAATTCTTTTAACTCCTGGTTGACTCGCTCCATCTGTCCATCTGTCTGCGGGTGGTAGGCCATGGATCGGTTGGCCTTGATTCCCAACATTCAGTATAAGTCGTTCATGAATTTCGAGGCGAATTGAGGACCTCAATTGCTGATTACTTTTCTGGGGAGTCCATGCTCCCTGAATACGTTGTCCCGGAACAGCACCGCTGTTCCTTGCGAGGTAATTTCCGAGGTGGTCGGTATAAAGTAGGACTTTTTTGTGAATCTATCCACAATGACCAAAACCATGTTGTTTCCCTTTGATTCTGGTAATGGTCCGACAAAGTCAACTGAAATAATTTCCCAAGGTTCAATGGGAACCTCGTTGGGTCATAGAGGCGCTGCTCGGGCAGTTCTGTCTGGCTTGGCCTTTTGGCACATTTCACAGCCAGGAATGTAATGCTCAATATCTTTGCGCATGTTAGGCCACCAGAAGTTGCGGGTAAGCGATTCTAGTGTTTTGGCAACTCCCGAATGTCCCCACGAATGATGAATGGCAATGATATCTTCTCTGAGTGCTTCAACCGCGGGTACGTATACTCATCCCTGCCAGGTTACCAATCCCTTGTCGAGCTTGTATTCTCCACCCACATTTTCTAATCCCTTTATTACTTGTTTTTCCCATTGTCGACGAGGGACATCTTGTATATCCTTGATAATATCCTCTATGGCTCTGTCATCATCAAAAATCCGAATGAATAGGTGTTCTTTAAGCAGGACAACCCCTTCATTATCTTTTTCTCCTTTGTCATGTCCAGCTCTCCTGGATAATAGGTCCGCTTTGGTATTAGATCTGCCACTTCTGTGTTTGATTACAAAATCATAATCTTGCAAATCCGTTACCCATCTCACCTGTCGTCGATTGAGATTCTGAGCTTTTCAGAAATATGTCAAGTTCTGATGATCTGTCAGAACTTCAATGGTTTGTTTTGCTCCTTTAAGGTAATGAGCCCATTCGTAAAAGGCATGCATTACTGTGAGCATTTCCTTATCGTATATTTCATAGTTTCGCTCTGTGTCATTTAAAGATTTTGAGATAAAGGCCACTGGTTTCTATAATCCATCCTCTTGTTGTTGTGATAATATCCCTCCTATGGCGAAATCTGAGGCGTCCACCTCCACTTGGAATTGTCCTTCCTCATTAGGGATTTGGAGTACAACTTCTTCTGCTATAGTTTTCCTAAGCCTATCAAAGGCTTCATCCTGCAGCTGTGTCCACAGCCATTCCTCTTTCCCAGTAAGCCATGTTAATGGTTTTGCCAATTTTGCGAAATCTTTCACAAATCGTCGGTAAAAGTTGATGAAGCCCAGAAACTGTTGGACTTCCTTTTTACACTTTGGTTTCGGCCATTCGGATACTGCTTTAACTTTTGCAGGATCCATGCAAACAGTGTCTTTTCCAATGATAACTCCTAGAAAGTCGATTTCATTTTTATCAAAGAAACATTTTTTGGGTTTCAGAGATAACTTATGTTGTTCTAGCTTTTCTAGGATGTGATTTACATGTTTCGTATGTTCCTCTTGATTCCTGGAGAACACCAAGATATCATCCATGTAAATAACCACCCATCCTTCCGCTATTTCGACTCAGAATATGTCGTTCATCATGGTTTGAAAAGTTGCAGGCGAATTGGTTAGTCCGAAGAACATGACTAGTGGTTCGAAAAGCCCTCTGTTGGTTCTGAATGCCACCTTCCATTCGTCTCCTTCCTTTATGCGAACATTGTTGTATCCCCAGCATATGTCCATTTTTGAAAAGACCTTGGCCTGGGATAATTGATCTACTAATTCCCCAATTAAGGGTAGAGGGTACCGGTTTTTGATCGTCATTTCGTTCAATTTCCTGTAATCCTGTACAGGTCAAAGTTTTCCGTCTTTCTTTTTTACAAAGAAGAAAGGTGATGCCATGGGAGATTTGCTGGGTTGGATTTGTCCAGAATCCAAATTTTCCTTTAGGAATTCATCCAACTGTTGTTGTTCATCACGATTAAGAGGGTAGATTTTGCAATCTACTGGAGTAGATCTTGGAATTAGTTCGATGGCATGGTCCCATCATCGTCGTGGTGGAAGTTCATCAAAGGTTTCTTTTTCGAAGACCTTTCTGTGTTTTAGGTAGTGACGAGGAACCGCTTCCTCTAATGTCCGTTTCTTTTCTCTTCCCGCCTGTTCTGCTGCTATTTTTGTTGCCATCGAGGCGAAAGCTTGAATTCGCAATTCGGGTTCTCCGATATGCCCGGCTAGTAAATGTTCCCCCTCCTGTAGTCGGTAGGACACCTCTATTTCATCTTCAGGTTCTTGTACTGAAGACGGTTTCCAGCATGTACCAGGACACCGGTTGAACTCCAAGGATTTCTTTTTCCAGTTAATGGTTGGATTGTGATGCTCTAACCAGTCATGCCCCAGGAAAAGATCGGTTTTGCTAAGTCTGGCTACTGCACAATCCATAACCTCCTCGTGAGATCCTATGTGTAGTTTAAATTGAACAAAATATTCTACGCTCCCTGATCCGTTGCGGGTTCCATCCGCATTATATACCGGGATTGGATGTAGTAATTTTTTCTTGTTCATTTGATGTTTCTCTACAAATTCTTCATTTATACATGAAGTGGTACAGCCGGAGTCCAGTAGCATGGTAATGTTAGTGGATTGATAGGTGTCCATTGTGGTGAGCGTTCCTTTTAGGTCCAATTCTTGTTTTCCAATCCCCTGTACCACTTTTTCTCTCAAGTGTACAAGGTTCCATAAGGCGTCAGTTTCTGATAGTGCGTTTAACTGTTGGACCAGTTCCCTGTTTACTTCTTTTATTCGTTTGGGTTCTACCCATTGCCTTAGACATTTGATTGCTGTTTGCTCTGGTTGCTGCCAGATGCGTTTTAACACCCAAGGGGTGGTCCATGTTTTCATCCTTTTTCCTGGTTTTACGCTCATTTCCATATTTCGTATATGGTGTACATTCCCACTGCATTCATAAAGTAAATCATGCATGTTTATTGTGGAATCTACAGGTACTAGTACACCACTACTCGAAACTTGTCTTGAAGCCAGTGAAACAGAGCGTTTGTTTACTGGCTGTCTCCAACATCTGAGACCTCCTCGATCTTGGCACATCCTTCTGGGGTCGTTTCCCCATTGTCTATCATTCGTACTACTCTTTTCCCTTTGTCCTTTGTTGGTTCCTTCTTCCAACACCTTTCCACTGTGTGACCCTTTCTTCCACAGTTACTACATTCCGGTATAGATTTCCTTCCTCACGGTAATGGACATTGTCAGCTATAATGGCCTTCTTTTTCACAGTTGTAACACCATGGTTTATCTCGTTTCTTATCTACGTCCATGGTGTTTGGGTCTCGACTGCTGGATGCGAAGGGAGCTGGTGCTTTGTATTGATACTGAGGACGAGGGTTCATACTTGGGGTTTGTTCCCTATATTCTTGCCAAGTTTTTGGGAAACCATATGTCTCGTTGGCTTTTCTATAGGCTTGGGCAAGTGCAGTTACTCGCGTCTGTATTTGGACCAGAGTTGCATTATCCGCAAGTCCCCCGTATCAGATTAAATCCCTTCCTAGGGCTGGATTGAGGTTATTTTGGAACTGAGAGATCAGGGCTTGATCGTTCCAGTCTGTTAGCAAGGTGAGGGAATTGAATTTTATGATGTAGTCTTCGACCATCATTGTTCCTTGCCGTAATTTCAACAGTGCTTCAATTGCTTTCTCCTTCGTTTCTGTTGACATGAAGAAGTCATGCATTTGGTTTTTAAAATCGGTCCAGTCCGTAAATGGGAACTGATTGTTCAATGGCCTTCACACCCATGCTTGATTGTCCTCTGTTGATTCTCCCTCGTTTAACTGTTGCCAGTTAAGTTGTGAACTCCATCTGCTATTGTCTATTTTGTCCTGGTACTCCTGTAGTGCTTCTTGAAGCGCTTTGAGTTTGACGCCGCTCCAATCTGCTGCCCTGTCTCCTTTTCCTCCCTTCATTCGGTAGAGGCATATGGAAATCCTTCGTTTTGGGTCTACTTCTCTTGCCAACATGAAGTATGTTTCCATTTGTCGCAACCATCCATCAACCATTCGTGGGTCTCCTTGATAATAGTTGGGCATTTCTGCCTTTGTGAGGGGTCCCGGTTCCGGTCGAGAGCTCCACTGGTATTCATTTATTATGGCTACAAGAGCTTGTCCAGCATTGGTGATTGCTCGTTGCCTATCTTCCTCTTGTCAATGGATCTCATTTTCCCATGCTGCTACTGCTGCAGCAGGTTGACTATCTGGGAGGGATTCCAATGTTTCGGAATCCATCCAGTAATTCCTCCATCCAAGTACTGCATGGTAGGCTTGAGTGATCATTTCCATGGTTAACCTAAACGGTCCTGCTCCAATTTTGTAATGTCCCATGCCTTCTCAATTCAGACATTCGACATGGAACCATCCTCTTGTGTTACTGTTGTATCTTTCAATGTGTAACGTGGTTGGTTGGGAGTAGGATTTTCAAATGATGGTAGTAACATTTTCCTCTCGGAGGTTCTTGTCCCAGTTGCAGATTTCTTGCAACTGCAGGTAGGCCAGCCATATAAATTCATCCCAGAATTCTTTTTTAATTAATACCAGGTAACAATATCCTGGTATATCTGGATTTAATCTGCTGTCCGCCCATGACCTTCTTGGGTAGGGATAGGGAAGCCAAGATTCTTTGTCAACAACCCTTCTCCACTCATCGATTTGTCGTTTCTTATGGGCGTCATTCGCCCCTTGAGGATATTCCTCTGCTGATAACCAGTCCGCTGTGGTGGGAACCCTGCCATTCCAATGTGCTGTATCTCCTCCAGCGGTGATGACCTTGGCTTTGTTTTCTTTCCCAGCTAGTGCTGCTGCTGCGTATGACTGCACTGGTTGCACTACTGGTGTTGGTTCAACAACTGCCGGGTATGTTCGTCCGGCTGCCTGATTTACAGCTTCTTGTACTGTGATGGTGGACCTAAGGTCGACTCTTTTTATGGTGGTAGTGGCGAGAGGGCGATTTTTTAATCGACGTTTTGATTTTGACTGGCCTCCGAATTGTATAGTCCAGGTGTAGTGGGTTACTTTATGGAGGCCGACCAATTCGTCCCAGGTATATTCGATGTCATCTTATCATATTGCTGACTCTTCGATAATATGGCATCGCCCAGGTCAGATACTATCTTGGATTGCGAATATGACTGTTTCATCCTGAAGTTCTGGTTCCCATGACAGGATGTTGTAGAGTGTTGGCCAAGCAGGCCAGTTAAATTTGTCATAGTATTCGGCTTTGAACAGGCACATGTAACAGTACCCATTTTGCCTCCATTGGTCAGGAGTGATTGGACTTCTCGCTATTGGTCCTGGTAGGTATGCTTTGACGCGGGCACGCCATCCCAATAATCTAGCCTTATGGTCATTCCAACTGTCCTCTCCTATTTCGGATAAGAAATGATCAAGTCCGATTGGGAGTTTTAACAGTGGTTCTGTAAGTAGGCATTCTGGTGTAGTAGGGAGGATTCGTCCTGGGGGTTTTGTAATAAGTAAGGGATCATAGCGAATCCCTTTGCGACGTTCCTCCTCCTCTTGTTCCCGCTTCCACTTGGTGTAGCGGGAGGCTCGTATGTTGCCATTTATGGCGTGCATCCAAGCATTCCAGTCTTCGTGCAACATGGTCATGCCTTCGTGAGCATACAATTCCTCTACATGGTGAACGCATTGAAGTCGTTCGACTGCCACTCTGTACCACCTAATAGCCTTGTCTCCATTGTTGATCAACATCAACCACTGATTGTATTTTGATGAGACAAGAGCCAGCCAGATCGGGTTGGAGGTGTTGCCTTTATATTGGTCCTCCAATAATTGTATGAGAGTCTGATACTCTCATTCGGCTTTGCGCATTGCGCGTTCTGCGCATAATACGGCTTTGGTGGCGGTATGTTCCATAAGAAGGGCTTCCCATGCTTCCTTCTGTTCAAGCTCCTGCTGAGCTTCTCGTTCTCTGAGTAATTTTTGCGCCTCAGCACGTTCTCTTTTCCGCTCATCCTTGCGGTATTGCCAGTACAGTCTGACGTGGTTGTTGTATCAGCGTATGATGGTATCACCAATAAAGGTTGGTGTTCTTGTTAGAACTGGTTCGATAGAATGAGCCCAGTCCACCTCAAAGATCTGACCAATCTCCAAGAGTGTCGCCTGGGCGTGGGGTAAGATGTACTGGAAGTAGCAGTTCATTTGTGATGAGGGGAGATAGGTTGTTCCTGTAAAAATATTTTCAATCAAGTTCAGGCCCTCCACTGACACTTGATCTGTTCGTTCGGCAGTCGAAAATCTGCACCTGTCGATGATGCCTCTTGGGAAACAAGAGGGTTGTTGTCTGCAGTGTTGTGGGTCTGCAAGCTATTGAAGTGAGAGTGCCTGGCAATTCGCCTCAATGTCCTTGTGCCAAGTTATCAACCCCGATAACAAAGTAGGGGTTGCTTGTACAGAGGGTGTGAGAGGACTTTGGTTCAGCCTTGATACACTACTCAAATCAAATGTTTCAGTCGTTCCGTGACTTTTCCGCAATGCTAGTATACTATGCTCAGGGCGTGTCTGTGGTCTCCTGCCTATGCTCTCCCGACACACTAGTATTCTCGTCTAGCACTGTTTGGTAGACAGACCCAACAGGTGTATTGAGGACATCTCGTTCGACGCCCATTGACAGTATGTGTGTTGTAGTCAATGTCACCAATTGTCCCGGGATAATCGGGTTACTACCGTTAAAGAAGAAACTAGGCCTTTGATTGTCTGGAGCAACTACGAGCGGCATGCTCAGTGCTTGGACAGTACAAAGGGGTAGAGAAGAAAGTCTCTAGATTATGTCAGGACTGCCCTAGACACAACCTATACAACTCAAGTGGTGACTTGTTAGGTCTGAAACGATTCTGGTTGCTCAGTAGCTATGTCTAGTGACAATAGACTATCTAGAGACTTAAGAGTCTCCTACTGTAAACTACGGCCCTTATATACCGCTCCCCTGGTCTGTGCGCAGGCAGCGCACAGCTAAAGTCCCTCACTGGGGATCAATGCGCAGCAGCTAACTCTGTGCCCATCTAACCATTCGTGGGGAGTTCCTCCCATACCCAACTCCTGGGTTGTCCGCATGCGGCCTTGCTATTGTTCAAGCTTGTCGGCCAATTCCCATGCATGCCGTACTGTTGACTCGGTTCTCTTCGGCGTTCCCATGTCGCCCCTCAGGTGCCGTGCCGCTCATGATTCCTTTCATGGCGTAGGCCCATCATCGGGCCGTGTCCTTAGTTGGCACTCGGTCTATTCCCATAGCCAATGCTGACCTAACCTCCTTCCTATTAGGGACCACAGTTCACGTAGGCCATCCTCCTAGAGTCCCGTCGAGTAGTCTTGTTCTTAGACGTTTGAGCGAAGTAATATAGATAAAAAGAAATGAAAAATATCCTCCGACTCCTCGTGATCATATCTTCGTAAGTGTCATTGATGTTGTTACTGTAAAGTTGAAAATATGAGGTGTGCTCATAACATAGGCTATGATGGATTCATATGCCTAGATGCACCTGAGGGGCAACATGGGAATACCTGCATGTACCAAGAGACCAGTACTGGGATTCATGGGAATGGTTGATGTGCAAGAACAATAGCATGGCCATATATGGAAGGACAGTGTGTTGGTGTGGGAGGAATACTCCTAGAATGGTTACATGGGTGCAGGCTGGCTGCTGCACATTGATCCCTAAGGTGAGGGACTTTAGCTGCACACCAATTGTGCACAGACCATGGCTAGAGGTATATAAGGGCTGTAGTATAGTGTAGGTAGCCCTTAAGTCTCTAGATAGTTTTTGTCACCTAGACATTACTAGAGGAGCAATCAGAATTGTCTTTGGCCTAACAAGCCATCACTGTGGGAGTTGAGGGTTGTGTTTAGGGACCTCCTAACATAATCTAGAGACTTTCCATTCTACCCCATTGGTCTTACAGCACCAAGCATGTCTTGCTCATCATTGCTCACAGCACCAACAGCCTAGTTTCATATCTGAGAGGTAGTAACTGCGCAGCCCATGACCTCTCCAGGCGACATCAACTATGACACACATACTGTCAACGGGCATAGAATGAGACGTCCTCAATACACCCATTGGGTCTGTCTACAAAACAGTAACAAATGAGAATACTAGTGTGTTGGGAGAGCATAGGCAGGAGACCACAGATGTGTCCCAAGCATAGTATATTGTTATTGCCAAAAAACTCAGGGAATGAGAGAATCAACCCATTAGTGTTGCATATCAAGGCTGACCTAAAGTTCCTCACACACTCCCTGTACAAGCAGATGCAAAATTTGCTGTGCATCTGATAACTTGGTACAAAGATAGTGAGGCGAATTGCTGGGTGCACACTCTTGAGTAGCTTGCGGACCCACAACATTCAGACAGTAACCCTCTTGTTTCCCAGGAGGCATCATCAACCAGTGCAGATTTTTAGCCAAAGGAGTGGAACTATTGTTGGTGGAGGCCTGAGGTAGTTTGAAGATTTACTACAGCAGAATGATTAAACGAGACACAATGCAGTGCTCGTTCACATACATCCTACCCTATGCCCAGGCAACACTCTTGGAGATCGGGTGCATCTTCGAGGTGGACTGGGTTACCATTGACAATATGGTCCAGATGGGACCTAGAGAATTTATTGGGGATACCATCATCTGCCAATACAACAACCATGTCCGATTATGGTGGAAACACCAGAGAGAAGAGCACAAGAGTGAGCATGCTCAAGCACAGCAAATCCTGCAGCAGGGAGAAGCCAATCAGGAGTTGGAACAAAAGGAAGCCTGGGAGGCTTTACTTATGGAATGAGGGAGGAAGGCAGAGAGAGAATACCAAACCCTCATGGGATTATTGGAAGTCCAATACAAAGGCAACACATCCAACCCAATCTGGCTAGCCCTGGTTTTGTCGAAATACAACCAGTGGCTCATGTTGATTAACAACAACAAGGCTATCTGGAGGTACCAGATAGCAGTGGAGAGATTAAGTCATGTGCACCACGTACAAGAGTTGTACGAGGATGAGGGAATGACGATGAACCACGCAGACTGGAATGTGTGGATGCATGCCATGAATGGCAACATATGGGTGACCTGCTACACTAAATGGAAGCATGAGCAGGAGGAGGAGGAATGCCGCAGGGGAATATGTTTTGATCCCCTTCTCATCACAAAGCCACCTGGGGCTATTGTTGCCAGGACACCGGAATGACTTCTCACCAAACCCATTAACAAACTCCAAACAATAGGAATAGACCATTTCCTAAAAGGAGTCGGAGAGGAGTCATGGAACGATCACAAGTCCAGGGTTTTGGGATGGCGAGCTAGCATTAAAGCTGCCCTACCAGGACCAAAAGCTCGAAGTCCAATTGTGCCTAACCAGTGGAGAGAGAATGGGTACTGTTATGTGTACCTGTTCAAAGCAGAGTACTATGACAAGTATGACTGGCTGGTGTGGCCAACGCTTCATGAAATTGTTAACTGGGAACCCAAACTAAGGGACAACACAGTGGTTTTAGGGTGGGCGGAGCCGCCGACGAAGTTGGCGGCGAGGCTGGGCGACAGCGGTGAGGCTAGAGAATAAACTTGTTGCACCACGTTGTGGTGCTGGGACAAGTTTCGCTAGAGCTCATCAGTATTCTCATGCGACTTATTTATACAGAAATTATAGCTATATATGTATAACCAAGAACCATTTTTTTTGAAATGTTTTTTTACCATTTGGAGGCTTATATATATACTATATCAGCCCTGCAATAGCTAAGAAATTGGTGGTCTAGTTCATGAGATATGGACACTACAATGTTCAGCCTTATTCTGGAGACCTTCTTTATTTGATAACATGTGACATACATGTGACATGTGTATTTCCTCATCAAGAGGGCAGTTTGTGTGTGGCTGTACACATTTTCAACTGATGGGAAGGATGTAGAACAACAAAGTGGAGGGAACCAGCAACAGAGTAAGTCATGTAATTGTATTATCCCTAGCTGACCACAAGGATTGTGGCACACCCACCTACCCACACACACACACACACACACACAGCCCTCTTTCCCTTCCTATCTATCCTCTGTGAGAAACTGCCAGATGTGTGTCCAAACAAGAGAAACATCCACATCTTCATATGTTTTATTCTTGAGTAGGTCATCTGTTATCTGACTCACAACATGCCTATCTTGGATCCCCCTCACTCATTACATGATGATGAATATAATTGCCATAGCACTGTTCAATTGTAAGACTTTATTATTTTTTAATCAATCATATATGCTTATAGCTATCCTTGGAATTGTATGTATCCATATATTGTGGGCATTGTCCGCTATCATATTTATACCCCCAGCTACATGTGTGCACTCATGAGCTGAAAGATCCATTGAAAGATGGTTTGTTTATTCCCTGGTGACTGCCATACAGTTGCAGAGTATACACTTGAAAAGATACCTGGGTATGTTGGCAAACCAGAGGCATGCTAGAAGGTGGCAAGGGGCAGGGATTGGGATAGTGGCATGACAGGGGATAGTGGCAGGCAGAGGGCACAGGGTGGTGGTGGGCAGAACATACTAAGGGTGGTGGGCAGAAAGTACTGAAGGTGATTGCCAGAAGGTGGCCAAAAGCAGAAAGGGGTGGCAGCTGGTGCTGGCAGAGAGTGGTTGGCAGAAGGCAGTGGTGGATGCCAGGATGGTGGCTGGCAGAAGAGGGCAGGCAGCTAGTAGCTGACAGAGAGCAAGGTGAAAAGGCAGTGAATAGGAAGATGAGGGCAAAGGTCAGAGAGTGGCAAGAAAGGTGGGGTGGTAGAAGGTGCCAACAATGGCAGCAAGAAGAGGTGGCTAGCAGAAGGTAGCATTGAACAGCAGGTCACACAACCTGTAAGCACAAGCCATGGATGTATCCAGAGGGTGTACTGTGGTTGCCATGTCAATACTGTCAGCAATATTCAACCCTCATCTAATTGTAGCTTTCACACATCATGATACTGTTGTAATTGTTACAAGCTCACATCCAGCAGCTGGACCCACCAGCCTTGCAAAGAGGAGAGAGAGGAGATGAGAAATGACTGTATTAGTTGTGAAAGCTAATGGAAAGCTCAGATGTGTGCACAGTGAAATGACTTGTACCATCTACCTAATGGAAAGCTATTCCATTGTGTAAGTACAGATGGTTCAATACAAATACAAGTGGTGTACCTCAGACATATGTGCATGCAAACAACTGAGGTGAAGAGACAAAATATATACTCTACAGTACAGTAAGGCACAGCTGGTGCCTAGATGGCCTGGACATTTGGTAACAGCTTGCAAAAAGAGAAATACAAGGTCAGTATGGACTCAAACACATATGGTATATAAACAAAACAATGGTACATATCTTGACAATAAGAGAACAGGGTTGTGATTGAGGGAGGTGCTCAATCATAAGGTGGCAATGATGTTGAGGGCTTGGGACTTGTGCACTTGCAATTCCAACATTAGTCCTACTGCAAGAGGTACCTTACATGAGCATAGGAGAAACCATCTTGAGCCATGGGGACTCAAGATACTACTGGTACCCTACTTATATACTGCTCTAGGAAGTCCCCTGGTACTCCCTCAGACTACTAAAACCCTAAATGTCCCAGTGCCCATAGCTGTGTCCTACTGCACTTTGTTTAACAGGTGCCATGTATTTCCTGCACTCTCACATCAACCTATTCCCCATATGGCTACTCTGGCCATGCCTGGATCCCTACTGGACCTCCCTGGACTGTGATGTGCTCATATGCACCCATGTGTACTCAAGACTCCTGCCTATCCAAGGTCAGCAAGTCATGTCTCCCTTATTGAGTGTCTGCATCTATGTCCTTTGCCTGTATCCCTAAGCTGCCATGCTCATGTCTGAGCTGCTGAGTCTCCTATGGATGATCCCCAATGTGCTAGTCCTATGCACTTCACTGTCAATGGTCTCCATGTTGTTGTATATCCCAGTGTTGCCATGTATGCCTGTGAGCATGCCTTGTATCTGTTGTGGATTTGAGCACTGCCTTAGTGTCTGAACTCCCTACCAATACTTCAGGTCTTGTCTAGGCCTGCCTGTGTCTGAACTGCACCTGGAGCTGTCACACAAAAAGTTATGAAAGAACTTGTATCTCAGGATATTATTTGTTTATATGTATATGTTTTTATACCATGAATGGGGTCATATTTGACCTTGCTACAATTTTCATTAATAGAACAGATCATGAATCTTGTCTTGTATCTGAATGTCAGCATAAGTTGTCACACAAGAAATTAAAAACAGTTTTATCTCAGCAAGTTCTTTGTTTATCTATGGTTTTATACCATATTGAAGATCAAATTTATCCCCTCTACAAATTTTGTTAGTAGAGCATGTTATGAATCTAACTCTTGTCTTTCAAATTGTTGTAGCTGTGCTTAAAAATGCAATTTTGAAATTATCTTATGAAATACTATGTTTATACATATTTTCATTTCATAGCTTTACTCAAAGCCACTCCCTCTACATTTTTTGTTAATGAGTCATGTTATAATTCTCAGATTATGAAACTGTGTGACATATGAGGCATTGTGGTCACTGCTAGTGAGTGACTAGAGTGGCACTGTGGCACACAGTGGCGGGGCTGAATAGCCAGTGACTAGTGACACACAGCTACACTGTTTCCGGCTGTGTGGTGACCAAGTGATGAGTGATGCACATGCTGTGTGGTGACCTGCAGCCAGTGACTAGTGACCAGTGATGCACAGCCACGCTGTTTCCCACTGGCGGGAAGTGGGGTGGCTGTGTGGTGACCTGTAGCCAGTGATTAGTGACCAGTGATGCACAGCCACACTGTTTCCCACTGGCGGGAAGTGGGGTGGCTGTGTGGTGACCTGTCGCCAGTGACTCGTGACCAGTGATGCACAGCCACGCTGTTTCCCGCTGGCGGGAAGTGGGGTGGCTGTGTGGTGACGCTACACTGTAGCCGGTGACTAGTGACCAGTGATGCACAGCCACACTGTTTCCTGCTGGCGGGAAGTGGGGTGGCTGTGTTGGTGACCTGTAGCCAGTGACTAGTGACCAGTGACGCACAGATCTTTTTTTTTTTTTTTTTGCATAGATATGTGATTGTATCGAGTATAGTAAATGGACATAGTGAACTACGAGCATGAAAGAACAATGGTGCTAGGAAGCCCGCATGTATACAGTCCTGCGAGGACCTTTAGGCAGAAGGGAATAGCGAGAAAAGAATTGGTACCCTAATCATCGAAGAGGCAGTGAAACGCAGCTTGCTGCAATAATGTGACAGGTTGTGGGAGGCCGGGGTCAATGTCACTAAACGTAGTGGCAGAGGGGTTGGCCTTGAGGAAGGCTACAAGCCGTAAGTGGTTGTTTCGCCGACGCGAGAAAGAAAAAAGAGAAGAAAAAGATTTTTTATACCTAGTGCATTAGCACATGATATGTTCGCGAGTCAGAGGGGGACCATGGGTGCACACCAAGCAGGCCCGGGGGGAGTCCGGGAAGAACCGTTGACAAAAGTCGGCAGAGGGCATGTGGCCTGTGATGATGCGGGTAAAACGAGAGAAGAGGCTTGGTGCGTTGTCACAAGCCATGATGAACTGCCCTCGGCCTGCGCCAATAGAAGGAGTGGCAGCGCGTCTCGAATCTTTCAGTGGCAGGAGGTTGTGTCCACAGTACTGACAACCAGGTGACGCGCCAATGTGAGGAGGCCGTACGGCGGAATTCAGATACGGCTTTCAGGCGTGTTCGGAAGGGGCGAATGTCAGGGCCGTCGTAATTGGAGACCAGAGAATCGGCAGCTTCGTTTTCTGGGATGTCCATGTGGCTGCGACACCAAGAGATCGTCAAATGTCTGTTATGAGCACACCTCTCATTTGCAACTTTACAGTAACGACATCAATGACACTTATGAAGATACAGTCACGAGGAGTCGGAGGACATTTTTCATTTCTTTTTATCTATTTTACCTCGCTCAAACGTCTACGAACAAGACTATGCAACGGGACTCAGAGGAGGATGACCTACGTGAACTGCGGTCCCTATTAGGAAGGAGGTTAAGTCAGCATCGGCTATGGATAAGACCAAGTGCCGACAGGAATGCGGCCTGATGATGGGCCTACGCCATGAAAGGAATCATGAGCGGCACGGCGCCTGAGGGGCGACATGGGAATGCCGAGGAGTACCAAGTCAACGGTACGGCGTGCATGGGAATCGGCCGACAAGCTTGAACAATAGCAAGGCCGCATGCGGACAACCCAGGAGTTGGGTGTGGGAGGAACTCTCCACGAATGGTTAGATGGGCGCAGAATGAGCTGCTGCGCATTGATCCCCAGTGAGGGACTTTAGCTGCGCGCTGTCTGCGCACAGACCAGGGGAGTGGTATATAAGGGCCGTAGTTTACAGTAGGAGACTCTTAAGTCTCTAGATAGTCTATTGTCACTAGACATAGCTACAGAGCAATCTCATCTTCTTTGACTTAACAAGTCACACTTTGAGTCATATAGGTTGTGTCTAGGGCAGTCCTGACATAATCTAGAGACTTTCTATCTCTACCCCTCTGTACTGTCCAAGCACCGAGCATGTCACTCGTAGCTGCTCCAGACAATCGGAGGCCTAGTTTCTCTTTGACGGTAGTAACCCGATTATCCCGGGACCATTGGCGACATCGACTATGACACCCTTGCTGTCAACAGGTCTCAAATGAGAGATCTTCAATTCGCCCGTTGGGCCTGTCTACCACACAGTTGCAGACAAGAGTACAAGTTCGCCCGAGAGCAGTGTAGGCAGGAGACCATAGACACGCTCGGGGTAACGTACACTGCAGTTGCGGAAAAGCTCAGGAACGAGCGAAAACATTTGATTGGTGCCACATATCAAGGCTGATCCCAAATTCCTCGCATACTCCCTGTACTAGCAGTCCTACTTGACTTCAGACTGATAACTAGGCACAAAGATAGCGAGGTGAAGTGCCGGGTGTGCCCAATCAATAGCCTGCGGACCCACAACGCTGCAGACAATAACCCTCTTGTTTCCCAGGAGGTATCATCGACAGGCGCGGATATTCAACTGCCGCACGAACAGATCAAGTGTCAGTGGAGGGCCTGAACTTGATTGAAAATATTTTTACAGGAACAAACCTTATCATCCCTCGTCACAAAAAATGAATTGTCATTTTCAATACATACTCCCATATGCCCAAGCGACACTCTCGGAAATCGGTCAGATTTTCGAGGCGGACTGGGCCCACGCCATTGAACCCGTCCTAACAAGGACACCAACTTTCATCGGTGATACCATCGTACGCCGATACGACAACCATGTCAGGTTATACTGGCAATACCGCAAAACAGAGCGGAAGAGGGAACGCGCCAAGGCGCAACAATTATTACGAGAAAGAGAGCTCCAGCAGGAGCTCGAGCAGAAGGAAGCATGGGAGGCCCTTCTTATGGAGCGAGCAGCAACCAAAGCTGTATTACAAGCGGAGCGCACAATGCGGAAGGCAGAATGAGAGTACCAGACTCTCATAACATTACTGGAGGATCAGTATAGAGGAGACACCTCTAATCCTATCTGGCTTGCCCTTATGTCGTCAAAATATAATCAATGGTTGATATTGATTAACAATGGGGACAAGGCTATTAGGCGATACCAAGTAGCAGTCGAGCGACTTCAATGCGCTCACCATGTGGAAGAGCTCTATGAACACGAAGGAATGACCATGTCTCATGAGGACTGGAACGCCTGGATGCATGCCATGAATGGCAACATATGGGCAACCCGCTACGCCAAGTGGAAGCAGGAGCAAGAAGAGGAAGAACGGCGCAAAGGGATTCGCTATGATCCTTTACTCATCACAAAGCCGCCGGGACGAATCCTTCCTACCACACCAGAACGCCTGCTTACCGAACCATTGTTAAAACTCCCGATCGGACTTGACCATTTCTTGTCCGAAATAGGAGAGGACACCTGGAATGATCATAAAGCCAGGTTATTGGGATGGTGTGCCCGCGTCAAAGCACATCTGCCCGGACCAGTGGCGCAAAGTTCAATCGCTCCTGACCAATGGAGACAAAATGGGTACTGTTACATGTACCTATTCAAAGCCGAATACTACGACAAGTTTAACTGGCCCGCCTGGCCCACCCTCTATGATATTATCAGCTGGGAGCCAGAACTTCGAGACGACTTGGTGGTTTTCACAATTCAGGATAGTATCCGACTGGGGCGATGTCATATCATTGAGGAATCCGCCGTACGATGGGATGACATCGAATATACATGGGACGAACTTGTTGACTTACACAAAGTCTCCCACTACACCTGGACTGTGCGATTCAGGGGACAATCGAAATCCAAACGACGATTGAAAAATCGACCCCTCGCCACTACATCCATTAAGCGAGTGGATTTACGATCTACGATTACTGTTCAAGAGGCAGTTAACCAGGCAGCCGGACGAACATACCTGGCAGTAGTTCAACCAAAGCCAGTAGTGCAACTAGCGCGATCATATGCAGCAGCAGCACTAGCTGGTGAAGAGAGTAAAGCAAAAGTGATCACCACCGGAGGAGATGCCGCACATTGGAACGGCGGAGTTCCTACCATGGCAGATTGGTTATCAACCGAGGAGTACCCTCAAGGGGCAAATGATGCCCACAAAAAACGACAAATCGATCAGTGGAGAAGGAATGTCGAGAAAGAGTCATGGCTTCCCTATCCATACCTGAGAATGTCATGGGTTGACAGTGGGTTACATCCAGATATACCAGGATATTGTTACCTGGTATTAATAAAGAAAGACTATTGGAACGAGTTTACGTGGCCAGCCTATCCACAGTTGCAAGAAATCTGCAATTGGGACAAGAGCCTCTGAGAGGAAAATGTCACCACTATCATCTGAAAGACCTACTCCCA
Source organism: Amanita molliuscula (assembly GCA_023014405.1). NCBI lineage: Eukaryota > Fungi > Basidiomycota > Agaricomycetes > Agaricales > Amanitaceae > Amanita > Amanita molliuscula. Next base: position 76,762 of record JAEBUP010000110.1, read on the forward strand.
GTCAACCATGTTACATATTGAAAAATATAACAGTAACACAAGGGGATGGTTTCACGTTGAATGCCTGAATCAAGAGGGCATGGGACATTATAAACTCGGAGCCGGACCTTTCAGATTAACTGTAGAAATGGTCACCCAAGCTTACCATGCAGTACTCGGATGGAGGAACTACTGGCTGGACTCTGAAATGTTGGAATCTCTCCCAGATACCCAACCTGCTGCAGCAGTAGCAGCAAGAGAAAATGAGATTCACCGACAGGAAGAGGAAAGGCAGCGGGCTATTACCAACGCAGGACAAGCCCTCGCAGCCATAATAAACGAATACCAGCGGAGCTCTTGACCAGAACTGGGACCTCTCACAAAGGCAGAAATGCCCGATTACTATCAAGGAGATCCACGAACGGTTGATGGATGGTTGCATCAGATGGAGACCTATTTTATGCTGGCAAGAGAAGTAGACCCGAAAAGACGGATTTCCATATGTCTCTACCAGATGAAAGGCGGCAAAGGGGATAGGGTGGCTGACTGGAGTGGTGTCAAACTCAAAGCACTGCAGGAGGCACTACAAGAGTACCAGGACAAAATGGACAATAGCGGATGGAGTTCGCAACTTAACTGGCAACAGTTAAATGAGGGAGAATCAACCAACGACAATCAAGCATGGGTGCGACGGCCACTGAACAATCAGTTCCCGTTTACGGACTGGGCCGATTTTAAAAACCAAATGCACGACTTCTTCATGTCAACGGAAACGAAGGAGAAAGCAATTGAGGCATTACTGAAATTGCGACAAGGAACAATGATGGTCGAAGACTACATCATAAAGTTCAATTCCCTTACCTCACTGACAGACTGGAACGATCAAGCACTGATCTCTCAGTTCCAAAATAACCTCAATCCAGCACTGGGAAGGGACTTAATCTGATACGGGGGACTTGCGGACAATGCAACTCTTGTCCAGATACAGACGCGAGTAACCGCACTTGCCCGAGCTTACAGGAAGGCCAACAAAACATATGGCTTCCCGAAAACTCGGCAAGAATATAGAGAGCAGACCCCGAGTACAAATCCTTGTCCTCAATACCAGTATAAAGTGCCAGCTCCATTTGCATCAGGAAGTCGAGACCCGAATGCCATGGACGTAGACAAAAAACGAGATGTCAAGCCATGGTGTTACAACTGTGAAAAGGAGGGACATTACAGTCGATGATGTCCATTACCGCGAGGGAGAAAACCTATACTGGAATGTAGTAACTGTGGAAGAAAGGGCCACATGGTGGAAAGGTGTTGGAAGAAGGATCCAACCAAGGATAAAGAAAAAAGAGTGGTACGGATGATAGACAATGGGGAAATGACCCTGGAAGGATGTGCCAAAATCGAGGAGGTCTCGGATTTTGGAGACAGCCAGTAGACAAATGCTCTGTCTTACTGGCTTCTAGTTCAAATTCTTGTAACAGTGTATTAGTACCAGTAGACTCTGCAATTAACATGCACGATTTACTCTATGAATGCAGTGGGAACATACACCATATAAGGAATTTGGAAATGAGCGTAAAACCCGAAAAAAGGATAAAAGCATGGACACCCCCTTGGGTGTTAAGACGCATCTGGCAGCAACCAGAGCAGACAGCAATCGAATGTCTGAGACAGTGGGTGGAACCCACATGAATAAAGGAAGTGAACAAAAAACTAGTCCAACAGTTGAACGCACTGTCAGAAACTGATGCCCTATGGAACCTAGTACACTTACAAGAAAAAGTAGTACAGGGAATTGGGAAACAGGAATTGGACTTAAAAGGAACACTCACTACCATGGACACGCTTCAGTCCGCCAACATAACTATGCTGTTAGATTCCGGATGTACCACTTCATGTATAAGCGAAGAATTCGTTGAAAAGCATAGAATGAACAAAAAGAAACTCTTGCGACCAATCCCTGTCTATAACGCAGACGGAACACGGAATGGATCAGGAAGCGTCGAGTATTTTGTCCAATTCAAACTACGCATAGGATCTCATGAAGAGACCATGGACTGTGCCGTTGCCACATTAAGCAAGACAGATTTATTCTTGGGACACGATTGGTTGGAACATCACAACCCAACCATTAATTGGAAGAAGAAATCCTTGGAGTTCAACCGGTGTCCCGGTACCTGCTGGAAACCATTGTCCGTTCAGGAACCTGAAGATGAAATCGACATCTCATACTGTTTACATGAAGGAGATCGCCTTCTAGCTGTTCATATCGGGGAACCTGAGTTATGAGTACGAGCCTTTGCCTCAACTGCAACAAAAATAGCAGCAGAACAAGCAGGAAAGGAAAAAAGGCGTACACTTGAGGAGGCAGTTCCTCATCATTATCTAAAACATAGAAAGGTTTTTGAAAAAGAGACCTTTGACGAGCTCCCACCAAGACAACAATGGGATCACGCAATTGAACTTATACCCGGTTCGACTCTGGTAGACTGCAAAATCTATCCTTTAAACCGGGATGAGCAGCAACAACTGGACGAATTCAACCCAGCAAATCGCCAATGGCGTCGCCTTTCTTTTTCGTCAAAAAGAAGGATGGAAAACTCAGGCCTGTACAGGATTAATACAGAATTTATAGATATATATGTATAATGGAGAACCATTTTTCTTTCAATGTGAATATACCATTTGATAGCTTATATATCATGTATGTCAGCCCTGCAACAGCTAAGAAATTGGTGGTCTAGTTCATGAGATATGAACAGAATAATGTTCAAGCCATATTCTAGAGACCTTCCTTATTTGGTGATTTGCACTGCCACCCAAAGCTACTTGCATTTTCTTCCTATTTCTTTCTGAGCTGGTAAATTGTCAGTCATATGTATAATATTAGCAGGTGAAGGTGAGAGTGGAAATTCCTTGTCTGTATGTGTGGCTGTGACCTCTTCCAGCTGGCAGGAATGGTACACAGCTACTGTTTATCTTATTTGTGTGTCAGGTTAAAGTTCCCTGTGACCAGGGGCTGTCAGTGAGTGCCTCCAGCATTCAAGCACCATTTGTCAACCAATGACATGCCCAGTATCACTCCTTCCTCCATGCAGGCTAGCCTAATCTCAGTGAAGATCTGGGCTGTCAGTGAGTGAGCTTAGCTACACACTTTCCAGCCACCTTACCTTTATTACAATTTCTTAAAAGATGTATAGAATGCCAACCTGACATCATGCTTTTTTTGCACTTTAATGGTACATTGATCTTACATGGCTCTCATATAATGGTCACACTGTCACACACCCCTCTGCATTGAACAGTCATGCCTCCTCAGGGCTTTGTAATTTGCAACCACTCCTGCCCTCACTCTAAAACTGCTATGTTGCAGTCAAAAAGAGCTGAAGCCTTGAAACTCTGCTATATCTTTCCACATCTGTTATGAGCACACCTCTTATTTTCAAAAACATTACAGTAACGACACAACAACGATTATGCCGATACGCACCTAGAGACAACACTGTCAATAGAAGATAGAAGGATACGGACTTGGAGAGTCGGACTATATTTTTCTTTTCTTTTTAGCTATTTTACTTCACTCAAACGTTAGGATACAAGGGCTGGACGAGACGCCACTAGGATGGGAACTCTGTGCGAACACTATGGCCCTTATATGGAAGGTGGTTAGGTCAGCATCGGCTATGGAGATAGACCGAGTGCCGACTTAGGAGGTGGCCCGATGATGGGCCTACGCCATGAAAGGAATCATGAGCGGTATGGCGCCTGAGGGGCGACATGGGAACGCCGAGGAATACCGAGTCAACGGTACGGCGTGCATGGGAACGGTTGAATGTGCAACACAATAAGTCGCAGCTGTATATGGAGAGATGACCCCAAGTATGGTCATATGGGCGCAGAATGGCTGCTGCGCCGAGTCGCCTTATTGTGAGGGACTTGTGCTGCGCGCTGTCTGCGCACAGACCGGGGATGGGCTTTATAAGGGCCGTAGTTTAGCATAGGAGACCTTAAGTCTCTAGATAGTCTATTGTCACTAGACATAGCTACTGAGCAAGCATCTTTTCTTTGACCTAACAAGTCACCTCTCTTGAGTCGCTTAGGTTGTGTCTAGGGCAGTCCTGACATAATCTAGAGACTTTATTCTCTACCCCGTTGTTATCTGTCTAGCACCGAGCACGCCGCTCGTCGTTGCGAAAGACATTCAACGGCCTAGTTTCTATCTTTGACGGTTGTAATCCGATTATCCCGGAACCGTTGTCGACGTCGACCACAGCATACTCAGACGGTTGTATCCTGATTATCCCAGGGCCGTCAGGCGACTTCGAATTCGACAGACCACTGTCAACGGGCACTGTTTAAGTGTCCTCAATACGCCCACAGGGGCCTGGCGATAAACCCAAACTTGGGTAGTCTACAAAACAGTTGCAGATGAGAGTACGAGTTCGCCTGAGAGCAGTGTAGGCAGGAGACCATAGACACGCTCGGGGTAACGTACACTGCAGTTGCGGAAAAGCTCAGGAACGAGCGAAACAAACCAGTTATTGTGCATATCAAGGCTGACTTGAAGTCCTCTCATACCCTCTGTATCAGCAGCCCTACCTGACTTCGGGCTGATAACTGAGCACAAGGACATTGAGGCGAATTGCCGGGTGTACATAACTGAGTAGCTTGCGGACCCACGATGCTGCAGACAACATCTTTCCTGTTTCCCAGGAAACGTCATCGACAGGCGCGGATTTTCGGTTGCCGCATGAACAGAACTATTGTCAGTGGAGGGCCTGAAATAGTTTGAAGATTCTTTTACAGGAAAAACCTACACCATCCCTCGTCACAATGAACTGCACGTTCAACTACATATTACCACACACCCAGGCAACACTTTCGGAGATTGGATGCATCTTCGAAGCGGACTGGGTCACCGATCACGACAAGGTCTCATCTAGACCAAAAGAAATAGCCGGCGATGTCATCTACCGCCGATACGACAACCATATACAATTATGGTGGAAGTTCTTGAAAGAACAAAAGAGAGAAAGACGTGCACAAGCACAACAACTTATCCGGCAGCATGAAGCCGAAGAGACGAGGATCCAGGAAGAGGCATGGAATGCCTTACTGGAACAAAGGGCAGCAAAACGAACTGCATTACGGGCAAAACGGGCCCTGGAAAGAGCAACGAGGGAATATCTTACCCTCACTAACTTGCTGAACGAATCATTCAAAGGGGACGCATCCAGTCCCATATGGAAAGCCATGATGACATCAGAATACAATCAATGGCTCCTGCTTATCATCGATGGGGAAGAAGCCGTCCGAACTACAGGAATAAAACCCCACACTATACAATATCAACGTCATGTTAAAGAACTATACGAGCATGAAGGCATGACATTGGAACACTCGGATTGGAACGCATTAATGCATGCATTAAATGGAAATATATCACCCGGTTTTTGGTGGACCATTCGTATGGGCCTGATTCCAGAGAAACTTGCACCTTCGGTACCCGGTTTCTGCTATCTTAACCTCATCAAGCCAAAGTACTGGAACAAGTATGAATGGCCTGCATATCCTACGATCACAGCGATATGGGAAATGGAAACAGAATATCGAAATGAAGGAGTTCACACAAGGTGGACAACCACGGAACAGAAAGACGTATTGCATGTAGGCTTAGAAATGGCCGACGTAAATGGATGGGACATGGTGGAGATGCTTTTCACCAGTGGCCACAAGGAACTACGAGTCGGAGCAGGACCTTTCCGACTAACAGTGGACATGATTACTCAAACCTATCATGCATTACTCGGATGGAGAAATTATTGGGCAGAATCCGAAACGCTGGAGCCACTCCCGGACACTCAACCGGCTGCAGCAGTAGCAGCACGGGAAAATGAAATTCATTGTCAGGAGGAGGCAAGGCAACAAGCCGTCACCAGCGCAGGACAAGCCCTCGTCGCCATCATTAACGAGTACCAACGAAGTTCTCGACCAGAGCCAGGACCCCTCACCAAGGCAGAAATGCCCGACTATTATCAGGGAGATCCACGAACGGTTGACGCATGGTTGCGGCAGATGGAAACCTATTTTATGTTGTCAAGGGAAATAGACCCTAAACGAATGATTTCCATATGCCTGTACTGAATGAAGGGCGGAAAAGGAGACAGAGCAGCGGATTGGAGTGGCGTCAAGCTCAAGGCGCTCCAGGAAGCACTGCAAGAGTTCCAGGATAAAATAGACAATAGCGGATGGGATGCACAACTCAAATGGCAGCAGCTAAACGAGGGAGAGTCGACCGAAGATAATCGAGCATGGATACGAAGGCCATTAGTCAACCAATTCCCGTTCACGGATTGGACCGACTTCAAAAACCAAATGCACGATTTCTTCATGTCTACAGAAACAAAGGAGAAAGCAATAGAAGCTTTATTGAAGCTACGGCAAGGAACGATGATAGTCGAGGACTACATCATAAAGTTCAACTCCCTCACTTCGTTAACAGACTGGAACGATGCGGCTCTAATTTCGCAGTTCCAAAACAACCTTAATCCTGCTCTTGGACGAGATTTGATTCGATATGGAGGACTCCCTGACAATGCTACATTACAACAAATACAGACGCGAGTCACTGCCCTCGCACGGGCATATAGAAAAGCCAATGAAACTTATGGCTTTGCAAAGACACGTCAGGAGTACCGAGAACAAACCCCGAGTACGAATCCTCATCCCCAGTACCAATACAAAGCACCAGCTCCCTTCGCATCTAGCAGTAAAGATCCAAACGCAATGGATGTTGACAGAAAACCACGTACTAGGCTGTGGTGTTATAACTGTCAGAAAGAAGGACATACTAAGTGGAGATGTCCGCAGCTCAGAGAAAGAGCAATCCCCGAATGCGCCAATTGTGGCAGGAAAGGACACCCAACAGAAAAATGTCGGGAAAGGAGAAGAATTATGGCCGGAGATAAAAACCAGCAAATTATACGAGCAACCAGCGCGATAAAACGCAGCGGCAGCTCAGGGGAAACGACCCCAGAAGGATGTGCCAAAATAGAGGAGGTCTCGGATTTTGGCGAAAGCCAGTAGACAAGCGCTCTGTCTCACTGGCCTCGAGTTCAAGTTCTCTTAGTGGTGTACCAGTACCAGTAGATTCCCAAATAAACATGCATGCTTTACTTTATGAATGCAAAGGGAACGTACATCATATAAGGAACTTAGAAATGAGCGCAAAACCCGAAAAAAGATTAAAAACATGGACGCCGCCATGGGTGTTGAGACGCATCTGGCAGCAAGACGAACAAATGGCAATTGAATGTCTACGCCACTGGGTAGACGATAAGCGAGTAAAAGAAGTAGATGGAAAGCTGGTCCAGCAGTTAAATGCCTTATCAGAAACCGACGCCCTATGGAACCTTGTACACTTAAGGGAAAAAGTAGTACAAGGAATTGGGAAGCAAGAGTTAGACCTTAAAGGCACACTCACCACCATGGACACTTATCAGTCCGCCAACATCACCATGCTACTGGACTCTGGATGCACCTCTTCGTGTATAAGCGAAGAGTTCCTTGAAAAGCACAAAATGAACAAAAAGAAATTGTTGCGTCCGATACCGGTATATAACGCAGACGGTACTCGGAACGGATCGGGAAGTGTGGAATACTTCGTCCAGTTCAAATTAAAAATAGGATCCCATGAAGAGATAATGGACTGTGCTGTCGCTACACTTAGCAAAACAGATCTGTTCCTAGGACACGATTGGTTGGAGCATCACAATCCAACCATCAACTGGAAGACAAAGTCATTGGAGTTTAACTGATGTCCTGGAACCTGTTGGAAACCATCCTCAGTACAAGAACCTGAGGATGAAATTGACATTTCATACTGTTTACACGAAGGAGATCGCCTTCTAGCCGTCCATATCGGGGAGCCCGAATTAAGAGTACGAGCCTTCGCCTCGACCGCTACGAAGATAGCTGCGGAGCAGGCCAAAACAGAAAAGAAACGGACGCTGGAGGAGGCAGTTCCTCATCATTACTTAAAGCACAGAAAGGTTTTCGAGAAAGAAACCTTTGACGAACTCCCACCGAGACGACGATGGGACCACGCAATAGAATTGATACCTGGTTCGACTCCAGTAGACTGCAAAATTTACCCCTTAAACAGGGACGAGCAGCAACAACTAGACGAGTTCCTGAAAGAAAATTTGGACTCTGGACGAATCCAACCTAGCAAATCGCCAATGGCGTCTCCTTTCTTCTTTGTCAAGAAAAAGGATGGAAAACTTAGGCCTGTACAGGATTACAGGAAGTTAAATGAAATGATGGTCAAGAACCGTTATCCTTTACCCCTCATAGGAGAGCTTGTGGACCAGTTATCCCAAGCCAAAGTATTTTCAAAGATGGACATACGTTGGGGATACAACAATGTCCGGATTAAAGAAGGCGACGAATGGAAGGCCACTTTTAGGACCAATCGAGGGTTATTCGAACCGCTCGTTATGTTCTTCGGTTTAACCAACTCACCCGCTACCTTCCAAACCATGATGAACGACATATTTCGAGTCGAAATCGCGGAAGGATGGGTGGTCATTTACATGGATGATATCTTGGTGTTTTCAAAAAACCAAGAAGAGCATACGAAACATGTTAACCGAATACTTGAAAAATTGGAAAAACACAAGTTATCACTGAAGCCTGAGAAGTGCTTCTTTGATAAAAATGAAATCGATTTCTTAGGAGTTATCATTGGAAAGGACACAGTACGAATGGATCCTGCAAAAGTTAAAGCAGTATCCGAGTGGCCGACGCCCAAGTGTAAAAAGGAAGTCCAACAGTTTCTGGGCTTCGTTAATTTCTACCGACGCTTTGTCAAAGATTTCGCAAAATTAGCAAAGCCGTTAACACGGCTTACGGGAAAAGAAGAGTGGCTGTGGACGCAGCTACAGGATGAAGCCTTCGACAGGCTTAAAACAACCATAGCAGAGGAAGTGGTACTCCGAATCCCCAATGAGGAAGGGCAGTTCTGAGTAGAGGTGGACGCCTCCGATTTCGCTATAGGAGGGATCTTGTCTCAGCAACGGGAGGACGGATTGTGGAAACCGGTGGCCTTTATTTCAAAATCGCTTAACGACGCCGAGCGCAATTATGAAATATACGATAAAGAAATGCTCGCAGTAATGCATGCCTTTTACGAATGGGCGCATTACTTGAAGGGAGCAAAACAGACTATCGAGGTTCTGACGGATCATCAGAACTTAACGTATTTCCGAAAAGCGCAGAATCTTAACCGTCGACAAGCGAGATGGGTGACAGACCTACAGGACTACAACTTCGTAATAAAGCACCGAAGTGGAAAGTCAAATACAAAGGCAGACCTATTATCCCGGCGAGCGGGACACGGCAAAGGAGAAAATGACAACAAAGGCATCATCCTTCTTAAAGAACACCTTTTTATTAACGTCCTTGATGACGATCGGGCAATAGACGACATTATCAAGGACATTAGGGATGTCCCTCGTCGACAATGGGAAACTCAAGTAGTCAAAGGCCTAGAAACTACTGGCGGAGAATATAAACTGGAGAAAGGACTGGTAACATGGCAAGGACGAGTGTACGTGCCAGCCATACCTGCATTACGAGAAGATATAATCGCCATTCACCACTCGTGGGGTCACTCAGGAGTTGCCAAAACATTAGAATCGCTTACCCGTAACTTCTGGTGGCCTAACATGCGTAAGGACATAGAGCGATACATTCCTGGCTGTGAAACATGCCAGAAAGCAAAGCCAGACAGGACTGCTAGGGCAGCGCCCTTACGACCAAACGAGGTTCCATCAGAACCTTGGGAAATCATATCTGTCGACTTCGTTGGACCACTACCAGAATCCAAAGGAAATAACATGGTTCTGGTTATCGTGGATCGCTTTACCAAGAAAACCTATTTCATACCAACCACTTCAGAAATCACCTCTCAAGGGACAGCGGTGCTGTTCCGAGACAACGTATTCAGGGAGCATGGACTCCCTAGAAAAGTAATCAGCGATCGAGGACCTCAATTCGCCTCGAAATTTATGACAGATCTTTATGGGATGTTGGGAATTAAAGCCAACAGGTCTACCGCCTATCATCCTCAAACGGATGGACAGACCGAACGAGTAAATCAGGAACTAAAGGAGTTCCTAACGATTTTTGTAAACAACCGACAAGATAACTGGTCAGATTGGTTATCGGTGGCCCAATTTTGCCACAACGATCGCGTACACTCTGCCACAGGCTTCACCCCTTTCTACATGAATTACGGGAGACATCCCAACAAGGGTCTTGATCCAACATACGCACCAAAGGCAGTAGCTGTCGAACAGCTAGCAAAAGAATTAGAGGACGTACATGCCAAAGCCAAGTTGGCATTAGAAAAAGCAGCGCAAGTAATGAAAGAGCGCTACGACACTCACCGAAAACAGGCTGTCGAGTATAAACCTGGGGACAAGGTTTATCTCAGCACGGAGAATTTACCAGTAATTCGGGCAACAAAGAAACTAGATGGGAAGTTCGTTGGCCCATTGGAAGTACTCGCCAAAGTGGGCGAATCCTCATATAAATTAAAAATTCCGGCCTCATGGAAGGTCTATAACGTCTTCAACGAAGTCCTCTTGAAGCCGTACAGGGAACCGGTTTTCCCAAAACAACAGGCAAAGGCAGCGGCGCGCAAGGACGCGCAAATGGTGGAAGAATCGCAAGAAGGCGAATATGAGGTGGAAGAAATCTTAGAAAGCCGAGTCAGCGGCAGAGGAGGAGCGAGGCTGGAGTACCTCGTGAAATGGAAAAATTACCCGGTGGAGGAAGCCACCTGGGAACCGGTGAAAAATGTTGTCAATGCACCCGCCATAGTAAAGAAATTCCATAAGGCGAATCCCGACGCTCCCAAACTCATCAGAAACATTCGAGATGGGATTCTGTATATCCAATACACCGAAACAGAGCCAAAAAAGGATCCCAAAGTACCCAAACAGGCCACTAGTGCAACAAGGCACAACAAGGGTCGGGGAACTCACTGGAAGGATCGGCAGAGATTATTTGGATGGGAAGATGGCCGTTTTGGGCCAAAATACCTGGAAAACATGGAGCGCCGATGGCGCAATTGGAAAGGCGAAAGGGCAGCAATCATGGAGCTGCCAGACGACACCGATGGGACGTTCTCCAGAAACCTGGAGCGCAGCGGGCGGTCTGTACCCGTGCTTAATTTCCCTCAGACGACGGAAGCGGAGGAGCTAGCGGAGGAGAAAAGAGCTCAAGAGAAAGACATGGCAGTACTTGCCAAGAAAATACTAAAAAAGGAGACGGTAGCAGCTGCTAAAGAAAGCAGCAAGTCGGAAGAAGACCGACAGAGGAGGATCAGGGGCGCAAGTCGCCAGAAAAAACCATTGGTCAACTACAAGACCACCATTGAAGACGTCGAGGACGTCGACTCAGAACAATTCGGGCTGTCGCCCAACGAACAACAAGCGCGCTTGGCCGCGTTTTATGCAAGAATGCGGAAGGATCCTAGATATGTGGACTCCGCCACGTCAGCCTCTCGGGACGCAAGGCCTTGAGGGGGGGGTGATGTTATGAGCACACCTCTTATTTTCAAAAACATTACAGTAACAACACAACAACGATTATGCCGATACGCACCTAGAGACAACACTGTCAATAGAAGATAGAAGGATACGGACTTGGAGAGTCGGACTATATTTTTCTTTTCTTTTTAGCTATTTTACTTCACTCAAACGTTAGGATACAAGGGCTGGACGAGACGCCACTAGGATGGGAACTCTGTGCGAACACTATGGCCCTTATATGGAAGGTGGTTAGGTCAGCATCGGCTATGGAGATAGACCGAGTGCCGACTTAGGAGGTGGCCCGATGATGGGCCTACGCCATGAAAGGAATCATGAGCGGTATGGCGCCTGAGGGGCGACATGGGAACGCCGAGGAATACCGAGTCAACGGTACGGCATGCATGGGAACGGTTGAATGCGCAACACAATAAGTCGCAGCTGTATATGGAGAGATGACCCCAAGTATGGTCATATGGGCGCAGAATGGCTGCTGCGCCGAGTCGCCTTATTGTGAGGGACTTGTGCTGCGCGCTGTCTGCGCACAGACCGGGGATGGGCTTTATAAGGGCCGTAGTTTAGCATAGGAGACCTTAAGTCTCTAGATAGTCTATTGTCACTAGACATAGCTACTGAGCAAGCATCTTTTCTTTGACCTAACAAGTCACCTCTCTTGAGTCGCTTAGGTTGTGTCTAGGGCAGTCCTGACAACATCCTCCAATTGAAGGCATCAAATATCATGTCAACAATCCATTGTTTCATCCTCTCTGCAGTGATAACTGCAGCACTTTGCAGGGTCCAGGGTTTATTGATGTTGGAATTGACAATTTGGAGTTGCAGTACTGGCTGCCCACTCTACTATCTCAAACCATTTGTCCACCTGGATATGAGAAATACAAAATATCACATTGTGGAACAAGTATTACTCCAGGAAGTTGGATTGAAGATCAACAAGAGCATTTGAGCCAGAATATCCTTAATAAACAAAATGGTGAATTACATTTATACAGAAATTATAGGTATATATGTATAACCAAGAACCATTTTTTTTGAAATGTTTTTTTTACCATTTGGAAGCTTATATATATACTATGTCAGCCCTGCAATAGCTAAGAAATTGGTGGTCTAGTTCATGAGATATGGACACTACAATGTTCAGCCTTATTCTGGAGACCTTCTTTATTTGGTAATATGTGACATACATGTGACATGTGCATTTCCACCACAGAAGACTTGCATTTTCTCATCAAGAGAGCAGTTTGTGTGTGGCTGTACACATTTCCAGCTGACAGGAAGGATGTAGAACAACAAAGTGGAGGGAACCAGCAACAGAGTAAGTCAGGTAAATGTATTATCCCTAGCTGACCACAAGGATTGTGGCACACACACACACACACACACACACACACACACACACACACACACACACACCACACACAGTCCTCTTGGCCTTCCTATTTATCCTCTGTGAGAAACTGCCAGATGTTTGTCCAACCAAGAGAAACATCCACATCTTCATATGTTTTATTTTTGAGTAGGTCATCTTTTACCTGACTCCCAACATGCATATCTTGGATCCCCCTCACTCATTACATGATGATGAATATAATTGCCATAGCACTGTAGCATGTTCAATTGTAAGACTTTATTATTTTTTAATCAATCATGTATGCTTATAGCTATCCTTTGAATTGTATGTATCCATATATTGTGGGCATTGTCTGCTATCATATTTTATACCCCCAGCTACATGTGTGCACTCATGAGCTGAAAGATCCATTGAAAGATGGTTTGTTTATTCCCTGGTGACTGCCATACAGTTGCAGAGTATACACTTGAAATGATACCTGGGTATGTTGGCAAACCAGAGGCATGCTAGAAGGTGGAAAGGGGCAGGTATTGGGACAGTGGCATGACAGGGTATAGTGGCAGGCAGAGGGCACAGGGTGGTGGTGGGCAGAACATACTAAGGGTGGTGGGCAGAAAGTACGAAAGGTGATTTCCAGGAGGTGGCCAAAAGCAGAAAGGGGTGGCAGCTGGTGCTGGCAGAGAGTGGTTGGCAGAAGGCAGTGGTGGATGCCTGGATGCTGGCTGGCAGAAGAGGGCAGGCTGCTAGTAGCTGACAGAGCAAGGTGAAAAGGCAGTGAATAGGAAGATGAAGGCAAAGGTCAGAGAGTGGCAAGAAAGGTGGGGTGGTAGAAGGTGCCAACAATGGCAGCAAGAAGAGGTGGCTAGCAGAAGGTAGCATTGAACAGCAGGTCACACAACCTGTAAGCACAAGCCATGGATGTATCCAGAGGGTGTACTGTGGTTGCCATGTCAATACTGTCAGCAATATCTAACCCTCATCTAATTGTAGCTTTCACACATCATGATACTGTTGTAATTGTTACAAGCTCACATCCAGTAACTAAACCCACCAGCCTTGCAAAGAGGGGGGGGATGAGATGAGAAATGACTGTATTAGTTGTGAAAGCTAATGGAAAGCTCAGACACGCACACAGGTAAATGACTTGTATTTTCTACCTAACAGAAAGCTATTCCATTGTGTAAATACAGATGGTTCAATACAAATACAAGCAGTGTACCTCAGACATGTGCACAGGCAAACAACTGAGGTGAAGAGACAAAATATATGGAAATATATACTCTGCAGTACAATAAGGTGCAGCCAGTGCCTAGATGGCCTGGACATTTGGTAATGGCTTGCAAAAAGAGAAATACAAGGTCAGTATGGCTTCAAACACATATGGTATATAAACAAAACAATGGTACATATCTTGACAATAAGAGAACAGGCTTGTGATTGAGGGAGGTGCTCAATCACGAGGTGGTGATGATGTTGAGGGCTTGGGACTTGTGCACTTGTGATTCCAACATTAGTCCTACTGCAAAAGGTACCTTACATGAGCATAAGAGAAACCATCTTGAGCCTTGGGGACTCAAGATACTACTGGTACCCTACTTATATACTACTCTAGGAAGTCCCCTGGTACTCCCTCAGACTACTAATACCCTACATGTCCCCATGCCCATAGCTGTGTCCTGCTGCACTTTGTTTAACAGGTGCCATGTATTTCCTGCACTCTCACATCAACCTATTCCCCATATGGCTACTCTGACCATGCCTGAATCCCTACTGGACCTCTCTGGACTGTTCCAGACCTCAGGTCTGTGATGTGCTCATATGTGCCCATGTGTACTTAAGACTCCTACCTATCCAAGGTCAGCAAGTCATGTCTCCCTTATTGAGTGTCTGCATCTGTGTCCTTTGCCTGTATCCCTAAGCTGCCATGCTCCTGTCTGAGCTGCTGAGTCTCCTATGGATGATCCCCAATGTGCTAGTCCTATGCACTTCACTGTTGGGTCTCCATGTTGTTGTATATTCCAGTGTTGCTGTGTGTGCCTGTGAGCATGCCTTGTATCTGTTGTGCATTTGAGCACTGCCTTGGTGTCTGAACTCCCTACCAATACTTCAGATCTTGTCTAGACCTGCCTGTGTCTGAACTGCACCTGGAGTTGTCACACAACAGTTATGAAAGAACTTGTATCTCAGGATATTATGTATATGTTTTTATACCATGAATGGGGTCATATTTGACCTTGCTACAATTTTCATTGATAGAACAGATCATGAATCTTGTCTTGTATCTGAATGTCAGCATAAGTTGTCACACAAGAAATTAAAAAACAGTTTTATCTCAGCAAGTTCTTTGTTTTTATACCATATTGAGGATCAAATTTATCCCCTCTACAAATTTTGTTAGTAGAGCATGTCATGAATCTGACTCTTGTGTTTCAAATTGTTGTAGCTGTGCTTAAAAATGCAATTTTGAAATTATCTTATGAAATACTATGTTTATACATATTTTGATTTCATATCTTTGCTCAAAGCCACTCCCTCTACAGTTTTTGTTAATGAGTCATGTTATAATTCTCACATTATAAAACTGTGTAACATGAGGCATTGTGGTCACTGCTAGTGAGTGACTAGAGTGGCACTGTGGCACACAGTGGTGGGGCTGAATAGCCAGTGACTAGTGACACACAGCCACACTGTTTCCGGCTGTGTGGTGACCAAGTGACGAGTGATGCACATGCTGTTTCCCGCTGGCGGGAAATGGCGTGGCTGTGTGGTGACCTGTAGCCAGTGACAGTGACGACAGCCATGCTGTTTCCCGCTGGCGGGAAGTGGCGTGGCTGTGCGGTGACCTGAAGCCAGTGACTAGTGACCAGTGACGCACAGCCACGCTGTTTCCCGCTGGCGGGAAGTGGCGTGGCTGTGCGGTGACCTGTAGCCAGTGACTAGTGACCAGTGACGCACAGCCACGCTGTTTCCCACTGGCGGGAAGTGGCGTGGCTGTGCGGTGACGCTGCATGCAGCAGCCAGTGACTAGTGACCAGTGACGCACAGCCACGCTGTTTCCCACTGGCGGGAAGTGGCGTGGCTGTGCGGTGACCTGCAGCCAGTGACTAGTGGCCAGTGACTCACAGCTGTGAGCCACGCCACTTCCCGCCAGCGTGGCCGCGCGTCACTGTCACTGGCTACAGGTCACCACACAGCCACGCCACTTCCCGCCAGCGGGAAACAGCGTGGCTGTGCGTCACTGGTCACTAGTCACTGGCTGCAGGTCACCGCACAGCCACGCCACTTCCCGCCAGCGGGAAACAGCGTGGCTGTGCGTCACTGTCACTGGCTACAGGTCACCGCACAGCCACGCCACTTCCCGCCAGCGGGAAACAGCGTGGCTGTGCGTCACTGGTCACTAGTCACTGGCTACAGGTCACCGCACAGCCACGCCACTTCCCGCCAGCGGGAAACAGCGTGGCTGTGCGTCACTGGTCACTAGTCACTGGCTGCAGGTCACCGCACAGCCACGCCACTTCCCGCCAGCGGGAAACAGCGTGGCTGTGCATCACTGGTCACTAGTCACTGGCTGCTGCAGGTCACCGCACAGCCACGCCACTTCCCGCCAGCGGGAAACAGCGTGGCTGTGCGTCACTGGTCACTTGTCACTGGCTACAGGTCACCACACAGCCACGCCACTTCCCGCCAGCGGGAAACAGTGTGGCCGTGGTCACTGGTGGTGAAACCACACAGCTACGCCTCTTCCCCAGGCGACTTTGGCAAAGTCTTGCCCCACTGCGAGTGCGTGTCTCCCGCTCCCTTCACCGTCGTCTCACTCCCACAGATCTGCGTTGCCCGGCATATCGCGGCGTCGCAAACGAGGTCTCGAACAGGGCCTCCCCATCCTCGTTCCCTCTGTGTTGCCCGGCATCACCCCAGTGCAAGTATGTGTCTCCCGCTTCCCTCACCGTCGTCTCATTGCTACAGATCTGCGTTGCCCGGCATATTGTGGTATCGCAAACGAGGTCTCGAACAGAGCCTCCCCATCCTCGTTCCCTCTGCGTCGCCCCAGTGCAAGTACATATCCCGCTTCCCTCACCGTCGTCTCATTGCCACAGATCCGCGTTGCCCGGCATATCGCGGTATCAACATCATCGCAAACGAGGTCTCGAACAGGGCCTCCCCATCCTCGTTTCCTCTGCGTCGCCCGGCATCGCCCCAGTGCAAGTACGTATCCCGCTTCCCTCACCGTCGTCTCTTTGCCACAGATCCGCGTTGCCCGGCATATCGCGGTATCAACATCATCGCAAACGAGGTCTCGAACAGGGCCTCCCCATCCTCGTTTCCTCTGCGTCGCCCGGCATCGCCCCAGTGCAAGTACGTGTCCCGCTTCCCTCACCGTCGTCTCGTTGCCACAGATCCGCGTTGCCCGGCATATCGCGGTATCAACATCATCGCAAACGAGGTCTCGAACAGGGCCTCCCCATCCTCGTTTCCTCTGCGTCGCCCGGCATCGCCCCAGTGCAAGTGCGTGTCTCCCGCTTCCCTCCCCGTCGTCTCACTGCCACAGATCTGCGTCGCCCGGCATATCGCGGTATCAACGTCATTGCAAACGAGGTCTCGAACAGGGCCTTCCCATCCTCGTGTCGCCCGGCATCGCCCCAGATCTGCAAAGTTTCAGCGTGTCGGCAAGCTGCCAGCACATATAAGACACATAAATAAGATTCGATAACGTTTAGTCTAACATGCAATCCAAATACAACTTTCGCTCATTCCTTCCTGTGATGTTGGTACCAATGAATCAAGCCAGCCGTCTACGTCAGTCTATAGTTGCCACAAGGCCCCTGAGCTGCTCACTGAACTGTCACGTCCTTTGACATCATCGGGCTTGCCGAGCTGAGCAAGGATGTTTTTTGCTAGCACCTTACCAAGCTCAACACCCATTTGGTCTGAAACCAAGCCAGTCAGTCCCAACTCACACTTCAGCCACCAAGCGCGTCACGTACCATACGAGTTGATTCCCCAGATTACTCCCTGAACAAAGATCTTGTGCTCATACAGCGCAATCGGTGCTCCTATGCCGCTGTCAGCACATCAATGCAAACAAAACTGGCAGATTGCAAGTGCATGTCTCCTGCTTCCCTCACCGTCGTCTCACTGCCACAGATCTCCGTTGCCCTGCATATCGCGGTATCAACATCATCGCAAACAAGGTCTCGAACAGGGCCTCCCCATCCTCGTTCCCTCTGTGTCACCTGGCATCACCCCATTGCAAGTGTGTGTCTCCCACTTCTCTCACCGTCATCTCATTGCCACAGATTTGTGTTGCCCAGCACTGCAGTATCAACACCATTGCAAATGAGGTCTCGAACAGGGCCTCCCCATCCTTGTTCCCTCTGTGTTGCCCAGCATTGTGGTACCAACATCATGGGTTTGCCCAAAGTAACATGCCATCCCCGTCCTGCATTACCTGGCATCATGGTACCAACATCATGGCTTTGCCCAAAGTAATGTGCCATTGCCATCCTGTGTCACCCAGCATTGCAGTACCAACATCATGGCTTTGCCCAAAGTAGCATGCCATCCTTGTCCTTGTTCCCTCTGCATTGCCTGCATTGCAGTATCAACATCATGGCACCATGGTATCAACACCATCGCAAACAAGGTCTCAAACATCATCATTCCCTCTCATCCTGTCATGTTTGGCCCAAAGTAGTGCACCATCATTGAATCTGCAACTTCAAACTTTAAAAACACTGTTGGCTTTTTCATGTAAATCCTTCAGATTGCAAAAAAATTCATCAATTACACCTCATTCTGTACATACCTCCTGACTAAATAAAATTTGAATACATTTGCACAGCCACATATGTGGGAATTGCTGATTCATGAGGGAACCAAGGCTTTCTGTCCTTATCTTCACACCATCAACTGCACTCAGCTGTAAGCTAGGTTTTTCCATGTATAGCTAACCATTGAATCAATCAAATAGCTGCCCTACAACTCATCTTTACATAGATCACCCTCATCTGATGTGAGTCAAGTGTCTTATGGGTTTGGGTGGGGTGGGTTAAAAAAAACTGTTTACAGCAACATGTCTGCAACAACTTCAGCTCCTTCTCGCTCCTCAGCTGTGTTTTTGGCATCATTACCCTGGTTTACTGATGCAATTATCAAGAATCATGAACTTCTTCCCACAAGAAAGGAAGAATTTGAGGTCTGTTAAAATTTCTTCTCATTTGCTAGATCCTGACCCAACCAGACCTTGGTCAATAAAGTTCTGGAAAGAGAGAGTGAGATGTTTAATGGAGTTTTCCTGACAAGTGCAGAGGAGAAAAGGCAATTGCCTTATTATTTTTCATCCCTCATTGGCTATAGGGTCAAGTGGGTGCCATATGAAATGAACAGGAACAGGGTGCATTTTTCCAGGAGTGTTAACATGCTCTTGAAATATCGGCTGTGTGACATAATCACATGGGTATACTATTCTCAATCAAGTGGTCCAGTGCCCTTGCATGCAAAACTTGATTTCAAGGCCCCAGAGAAGACAGTAAGTATTCTTCTGCCATTGTTTAGATATCTTTAATACCCATGCTTTCAAGTCATTCCATTTGCTGGAAAGCATAAGGGCAATCATTTCCAAAGCACATGAACACATTTTCTCACAAAAAGGAACAAAGACTATTGGGGCTCATTATGGTGAGGTTGAGGCAGGAACAAGGCCTGGCTTTTCCAATTGTCTGAGGCAGCTGTGGCAACGCTTTTCTGCTCTGTCAGACAAAGCTGCCATAATCATCATACGTCAAAATGTGCTGCTGGCAGCTTATCATGTCAGATGCTTGCTTGAGGTGAGTTTAGTCTTTATCTTTTCTTTCATCATTTGTGCAATAGTGACACTCAGTCTGTAGGGAAATGATGACTTAATAGTGCCTCCAGGTGTGCACAAAAAAGATGAATCACAATTGCGGCTTCCTCTGTTCCTTTCACTTTCTATATCACCACTTGCACTTCTTTGTGCCATTCAATGGCACACCAGAGATTTCAGCAGGCCTTCACTGCTTGGGGTGGGCTACAGGGTTATTTTAACCATTTAAATATCTGAACTATCAACACAGATTTGGCAACGACTTGGAAACTCAAGACCCAGTACAATAGCAGAGCTTGAGAAACAATTGTGGGAGGTGATTTTCTTGATTGCAAGAAATGATAAGGATGAGGAAGAAGCCTTGGTAGAGTTTCTAACCATTGCAAGGGAAAAAGTGGAACATTTATCAAACTCTGATGATCAATGGTTTCAGGGGGGTAAGTTATTATTACTCCATCTGTAGGGAACTATATTAATAAACATTTGACAAAGATGATAATCAGACAAGGGATCCAACATCTGTGCAGAATACAATTGTTTTGATGGAGGAGTGTCCAGCTTGGTGGCCAGGGACTTTGAACAAAATTTATCTGCATCCCCATTCACCTGAACATAATTCACCAATGGGTGATGAGAATGTAATGGAAGTTGATGAGGGGCAGGGTGTTGGTGAGAGAGATGTTGGGGAAGTTGAGATAAGGGAGAGAGGCAGTGAAAATAAGGAAGAGCACAGTGAGGAGGGAGATGAGGAGGAGGAGGAACAGGAGGAGGAGGAGGAGGAGGAGGAGGAGGAGGGAGAGGAACAGGAGGAACAGGAGGAGGAACAGGAGCAACAGGAACAGGAGCAACAGGAGCAACAGGAACAGGAGGAACAGGAGGAACAAGAGGAACAAGAGGAACAAGAGGAACAAGAGGAGAAAGAAGAAGCTAGGCAGGATGCTGCAGCAGAAGAGGACATCATGATGGAGCATCTTTTGCAAACAGCATTTGCAGAACAATTTCCATTCAGGCAGCAAGGAGAGGTGGGTGGCACCACCTATAGCAAACTGGATCACTGACTGGTTATCAGTATCAAGATGATGAAGATGTTCCCATGGGGAGCCCAAGTGGAGAGGATGATCAAAATAGCCCACCCTCACCTTATGTTCCACCTCAACTGATAACAAGTTCTAGGAGATCTATGTCTCCTCTTACTTCTTCATCCTCAGAGTATAGTGAGGATCTTGAATTTGACACAAGACCTGGTGCAAATTTGAGGGTCACAAGATCACATGCATCAACTTCCAAAACACATGCAGTGACCAAACAGAAGATTGAAAAGCTTGAGGAGGGTAAGCCTTCAGGGTCCCAGAACAGAAGGCAGGGGAAAAAGACAATTTTTCCCAGTCAGATACAAGAGATAATAGATCTCACAAAAGAATTGGTGAGTTATATGTATGTCTATTGAATTTGGTCTGACAATCTTTGAACTAAAAATATTAGGTTGAGCCTGAGCAATCCTCAATCCAGGATACTCCAATTCAGCGGGTTGATTTGGAAGAACTAACTTTGTATGAGGGAAATTGGGATACTTTTCACCCCTACAAGCCCTCACTTGGGGTAAGAAAATTTTATCTTCCAGTAACTATTTACAAAAACCTGAACTTTAATCAGTCACATGCAGATGGAGATTTTCTGACAAGTTTGGCCAAGGCTGCAATTCCTAAAGGGTCAGAAGAGGATTATGGCTTCATTATCCTCACAAATACAGTTTTTAAAAGCAAGTCACCAGAAGAGATTCAGGATATCTTGGTGGAGAAAAACATTGTGGTGAAGGAAATGGAGAATGAGGGGATAGCTTTTAACAGAAGAGGCTTAGAGAGGCTTGGAAGTTTAGATGCTGTCAGAACAGTTCAAGGTAAGATGATTTTCCATAAACAAATATGGCCATGTACTAATTAGGGATAGACCTATCAATTTCACCAAATGAAGATGGATTGGCCTGTCGAGTCACAAATGGTACTCTAAGGAATCTCTTATTCCATTCCAACCACCCCCAAGGTCGAATTTTGAATGCCCTAGAGTTCCCAAATCCAAGTGGCTGTACAGAACCATCACATATGGTTTCCAGTGATTCTGTAGCTTGGGTCCATACCATGGACAAGCCATATTGCAGGAAGGACTCCAAGGACTCTGAGAGGCCCAATTCTGATATCAGGTGGGGTCTGGCAGCAACAGCTGGTGCCATAACCCATTGGCATGTGGATAGCAATGGGTTTGGAACATATGTTGATGTCCAGACAGGAAAAAAGTGGTGGGTTGTTGCAAGGGAAAAGAGAAGGGCACAATCATTTGGTTCCAAAAATTTATATTCCACATTTGACCCACAGGACATCAACTCAAACCTGTGGGAGATCCATGCTGTGATGCTGAAACCTGGTGACAGGCTGTGAGTAATGGTCACAATTGTCCACCATCTGCTAATGGCCCTCATGTCCTAGTTATATGAGGCCTCATACACCACATGCTGTGGTCACTGTTGAGCACAGCATTTGCTTTGGGGGACATTTTTATTGCTCTGGAACACTAAAGGAGACCTGTATAGGTCTTCTCCAGACATTTGTTGGTTCCCAGCTGCTGACAAATTCTGATAGCCGGAGCAGCTGGAAGTTGTTCCACAGAATGGTCCTTTACTATCACCAGGTTTTGGTGGAACAGTGCCATGACCCAGGTGAGTCTTCAAATGAAGATGAAGCCTTAGTTCAATAATCTCATCATTTGCAGATGTTGACAAGGCACATGTGCCAAATGTCACCAAGCAACATGGACTTATAGGTTTGGTCCTGTTTTGTGTGGTTCTGGAGCTCTCAAATGTGCTCCATCCTGGTTCATATGATGATGATTTCAAAATGGGAAAATGGGAGAGAGTCCTTCTCATTGATTCCAGGAAACACTCCAGGCTTCTCATGACATGGCTCCAGGAACACTGGGATGTTACAGTGACTCCTGCATCTGATGCTGCAACACCTATTGCAATAGATGTTTTTGATGTTCTTCTTTGGCAAGTGGCCATGACCTTGGCCTCCTCCATTGAGGACAACAAAGATCACCTCAGGCCATTTCTTACTCAGTGCACACCTGATAGGGTGGCCTGTGTGCTATATGACACATTGTTGCAGAGGGAATCAAGTGAGGGCTGGAAAAACAGGGGCAATATTCTTGCCCACAGCTATGATTGGACAGGTGGTCCACTTGTTATTCAACCCAGGTATGGAGCCACAACACCATCTGCCAGCACAGAAACTGGGTCTACCATTGGAGATGTTCATATTATGGATGGAAAGGAGCCCCCCTCATTTGATAAAGACATAAATATGGTCATGTGGCTTCAGAGGGGAAACAGAAGAAGGACAAGGGATCAAGAAGAAGAAGTAACAAGTGAGTAAATAACATTAAATCTTCCTGCATTCAATCACTTATTACAAAACTAGCTTCAAGACAAAGGAGGAGGCTTTGAAAGTACTTGGGAGGATAGGGACAAGTATAGGAAGTGTGGGACAAGTGTTAGATGCAGTGTCCAAAAGTGCAGCAAAAGGACTATGTCTGTAAAAAAACACAGAAATCAATTCAAGTGTAATAATAAGGATTATATATTTTGTCAGATATCAGGGAAATTCTGGTTTGTTATAAATGCTAAGATCATGAGAAAACAACTGAAAACAAAACAGTAGCTATAGGCTCAATTGATGATTCAGAGATTAGGACAAATGTAGGTGATGACTATGCATTTACTGGGAGGCTGTCTCTGCCCTTTGATGAAATGCCAAATCCTGGGGGCACAATGAGCCATTTTCTCAAAAGTAATCAACTTAGCTTCCAACAACACTAATCCAAGGACAGGAGTGGTGAGCAACTAGTTTCCTCCACCAGAAAATGGGAGCTTACAGCAGATACAGAATGCACATGAAATGAAGACTCTATCCTCATTATACCATTTTCATCATATGATCAGACCTGAATTTGAGATGGTCATGCCTGCCTGCTTTTCCTGCCATCTGTAATAGATATTTCTGTCATATGGAGTTGCTAGACAGACTATTGTGTACTTATTAATATTTGTTTTACAATGTATTGATATATTTGTTATGTTCAAAAAAAAAAAAAGGACCACATTAATCTGAATTTGACTTCTTCCATGGTGGTTGCAACAAGACCAAGAAATAAGCAGCCTCAACAGTCATCAAGGAGAAAAGGGAGACAGCAGAAGCCATGGGTGCCCAGCAGAAGCAGGTTTAAAAAATGTCATCTTTTGTCAAGCCATATGATTGAAGATGATAGAGATGGAAAAATAAGGACAGTCTTTCCAGGCTCACAGTATGTCCAATCTGTTAACTTTAAGCAGTATAATATAATACTATCTAGCATCATTGTGCAGCCATGGGAGAAAGGCATGGATGAGGATGACATTCCTAGTACTTATTGGAATGCAGTTGTAAGAGACATTAGAAAAGGCAAGAATGGAAGGGTTTGGTTTAAAATCAACTGGTTTTACTGCAAGGAGCATCTCTCTCAACATGGAATTCTCCAGGAACAATGGTTAGTTGCATATATAACATCAATGTATTACTTACCAATTTCTCCTAGCAATTTTATACTTTGCAACATGGAAAAAAATGAGCTAGTACTTTCTGACCATGAAGACATCATAGATAGCACATCAGTCATTGGTTAGTGCTAATATTTTGAAAGTTTATTGCTTGGATGATTAAATCCAATCAGGAATTCAAACCATAAGTCATCTGGATGATTCCAATCCCTATCATGCTCGTATTTCAAGTGATAATCTCTTTTGGCGCATTAAATTGGATGCCAAAAATGGCTTACTACAGGTACAGTTTGTTAACCTGTATAAGATGAGGATAATAACTAATAAATGTGGATCAAGGATACTAATTTCACCTGCACCTGTAACATGATTTATAGTCCAAGCCAAGGCAGGCAGAGGTTTTGCACACAGTGTGGGATGTGGTATCATGAAAAGTGCATGCAACTTATAGAACAAGAAATTCAACTGGAGGGGACAACTGAATTAGAGAAACTTTCCAATCTACCTATTGTCAGAGGATGGAGTGGTCAAATTTATTCAAACTGGGAGCTAACAGGTACTGGCCACAGAGTTGCAGCCATAAAGGAGTGGCAAAGAACAAGAACCACACCAAATAACTGGAGAAAAAAAGTGAATGAGAAATGGGTTGATGAAGTGCTTGCAAGGAAGTGGGCTGCTTATACTTGTCCTGGGTGTGGAAAACAGCATTAATCTTTAGAAATATGTATTTTATAAATTTAAATGGAGTGCTATGCTAGTAATAATGGGTTGCAATAATCAGGTTGGTTATCTAATAATAAAAGCCTTTGTAAAGGAGTGCAAGGCAAGTATAACCTGCCTGGATGTTTGTTTATCAAAATTTCTCACAACAATTTGCCCAATCTTGCCAGTAGATGTTACAAATAACCTCACTACTTGAGGATACAGTATTTCTGCCTGATTCATGTCAACCATAGGTCAGAGTGAACCATAAAAAGCCACACCTCCTTTGCCATTGAAGCAATGCTATTTTCAATTAGGAAGTCTTTTGCCTGCAACTTCATGACAAGCTGCTTTATCTGCTTATCAATTTTTTCCACTGTTTCCATTTTTCAGTTGCTGTAATACCTCCTGGAAGGGCTGCAACTCCTCAGATAGTTCTTCAATCTTCAATTTTGATCTAAGCTTCTTCCTTGGAGAAAAGTCCATTGATATGTCAGAAGCTGAACTATCTGCCAATGCTGGAGATCTCTTTTGTCTGTTGACTCTGATTGGCCCAAATGCTCCATCACTGTCATTGCCTTGCTGTGGTGTTGGATGAAGCAAATGAGATGGAAGAGACTGTGGACTTTCATTGGTAGTGGAAGAACTGCATTTGGGTGCAACACTTGAACAAGTAATTACCAGAGCACCTGAGAGAGGTTTGTTAAATGGTGTGAAATTTTCCTCTCTATTTGTAGGACTTGAGTGGTGTACTAATGAAGATCCTGACCAAGGCTGATTGAGTGAAAATGACAAGGGACTTGGCTCCCTAGGTGCAGGAGTGTTGAATGGCAATGGCATTGGAATTGGATCCTTAGGTGGAGGTCTTGAATGATTTATTAATAGGGATCTTAAGGAATGGCTGACTGGTTTATTTGTCATGGACAAGGTGAGTGGTGTCAGAGGTGGAAAGAAAGAGTATATATTGTTTTCTTCAACATCAACATATAAGTTTTTGACAATACCAGTGTCAAAGAGGCCTTACGTATATGTAACCGGTCTATCTCAAGTGGATGAAAATCAGATGACACCTTATTCCACTTGAAACTTGCTAAGAAGGATAAGATATTGATAGTTTATTATTGATTCATGAGATCACATACATTTGTGCCCAGAATTTGACATGATGAGGAAATCAGAAAGTAAACATAATCACATGATCATGGTTGTTAACATAATATGTCACAATATTGGGACAAACACAATGACCTTGTTATTTCCTTGCCAGGGGTGCTCTGGAGGGGCCCAGAGTTGCTTATCATGTGATGGAACTGTAGTATGACTGGAGGTTCACATTATTCCTTTCACTGATCCCATACTTTCAGTATATTATTCAGAGAAGAGAGCTTTCATCAACTTGTGATTGATTAAACAATACCTAATTCACTTTCACTGTGTGGTGAATAAAGAATTGACACTATATGGATTAGATGGATCATGCTGTGCCTATTCTCTGTAACCTGATGCACAATTGTAATTTTCCTTCCTATTGACTGATAATCAATTAATCAAATAAATGAATCTCTGCAATGCTGATAACCACTACATTACTGGATCTTGAACTTCCTTAACTTGATGGATTATATGAAAAGTGACTTCTGTCCTACTAAAGCATCCCTGGCACAAGATGTGACTAGGCAGGGTGGTCTAATTTCCCCAATTAATCAAGTCCACTCTTATCATGCATTCATATCACCTTTGTTCATCCTGAAAGACTCACCAATCCCCAGTGCAAGCTGTCCTCACTTCCATTGAGAGATTTAATTGCCACAGTCAACACTTTCAAGTGTCCAGGGCACAGGGCTGTTGTTTAATTTAGTCATGTGATGCCCAAACAGTCACATATTTCTCTCTCCTGGACAGTCATGCATCCTCAAGGCTTTGCAATGTGCAACCACTCCTGCCTCCACTCACAAAAAGCAATGCTACAATCAAGAAGGGCTGATGCCTTAAAGCTTTGCTATATTTTTCCATATCCTCCCTCTGAAGGAATCCAGCATCATGTAGATAACCCATTGTTTCATCCTCTCTGTGATGATGGCTGCAATGCTACACATGGTCCAAAGTTTATTCAAGTTGGAATTGATAATTTTACATTGCAGTACTGGTTGCCCACTTTACTCTCTCAATCCATGTGTCCACCTGGATATGAAAACTACAATATATCACTCCATGGAAGTAGGCCCATTCCAGGATCTTGGGTTGAAGAACCAGATGCTCAAAACTTCCCCAATGACCAACAACATGGTAAAACTCAGTGCAGCTAATTTAAAGCATTTTTACTGATTACCTTCCACATCTTAGTCAAACCTGTGCTGATTCCTACAAATGACAAGAGTAATGAATTACCTTTTGAGCAAACTTCTGATACAGGAGATAAGAGCAGTGCTCCAGATATTTCTCCAAACATGGGGACCAGCACATTATGTTATCTACCTGCATTTAGTGAATGTGAGGAAATTGATGGATAATTACTTGACATTTATCTTCCTTAGGTGGTGATTTTGGGGCAATTCAAAATCCATGCACACTTCAGATTCCAGCCAGAAAATTGAATGTCATAATTGTTGAAGATCCAGCTGTTCATATCAAGAAAATTGATGCCAAAAGTGCCCAGGACTCTCAACTATTTATATCAGTGACAGGAAAAGATGAAGCATGTGAACATATAAAAAAGGCATTCCCAGAACTTTTGCATAAGACTGAGTCTGATTGGATAGTATATGAATGGGTCAGTGGGAACTCACTTTTGCATCATCAGACTAAGATCATTTTAGCTTGTACCTGCTGTTTTCATGTATAATTCTGAAGGTGTCTTTGAATGGGATGCACATTGTGTGACATGGAAGGATTTTTCATGTGCAATCCTCAGAAAAGAGGGGTATATATGGGATCACTGTTTGAATGCAGATCTCATTTTTGGTGGCCTTGATTTCTCCCAAGACTTTATGTGAGATTGTTCAGCAGAATTCCACTCATGAATTCACCAGCTGCAGGGATTCAATGCATAATTATGGGTTAGCTGTGGCAGATGTTCGCTTGGTGTGGGAAGGGATGTCTGCTCTGTCAGAGCATGTCACCATATGGCCCCTTCATATAGACCTTCTTAGGCATGGGAACAAATTGGTTTATCTCAAAACTCTTCAGAAAATTGCAGAAGAGGTGACAAATACAAGATATCCTGACATTTTTATAGTCTCTGATCCTCAGTCCCCTGCTGTCCTTGAAAGCAAAGGAATAGTGCTCAAGAGGACATACAGCTCATCAATGTACTACTCTCTTCGAGTTTCAGGTGATGACAACCTTAAACATATGATTGGTCAGAGAGCAGTTATGTCTATGGAGCAATACAGTTCATTTGAGGATTGGATCAAGCCACAATGGTTTGCAATGCCATTCCTGCAATCAATGGAATATGGGGGATTGAAGGCATACTTTGTTGGGGGACACCTAATATACATTCTTCAAGTGAAAGATGAAGGTGTTCAAGAAGTTACCACAATAAACTCTTTCTCAAACTTGGAGTATGTGTCTAAAATATCAACTGTCAATTACTGAATTCCACTCATTTCCATAGTTCTACCAAAGCATTATCTAACTTTACTATCAACTGCTGGGAGGGGGAAATGAATTTTACAAATTTCTTCAATTTTGTCACAAAAACATATCAAGAATTAGTCAGGAGAGAAGAGGAGATCAGTGACAAAATGTCTTCTCTGCGTATATTTTGTTGCTTGGAAATTGCAGCCATAGAAAACCATGGGCAGTTCAGTTACTTTGTAAGTGATCTTCAAAGATCACACACTACACACTTGTATGCTGCATGCACTGGAAAATGGGGTTGCTTTGGACTTAGTCTGGTTGATGCATTGGGTGCTTATGTGGTTGGCAGGTGGCAGCAAGAAGGCTGAGATTTCAGTTTAGAATGTGTCCTCTAATAGTCGGACTTTTTTATAGCATCCACTGTGGGTAAATTGTTGTGAAATAAGAAGCCATCCAATGAGATTTATATTATCACTCTTTTAAAATTTACAGTGCCCTTTAACAGCTTAAAATACCACAAGTATTTAAAACCCTTGATTAATATATATGTTAGCATCTAACTATTAACATGCTCAATTGTTACAGGGCTCTCCTGGTGCTGTAATGCAAATCACCAGTTGTTACTTGAATGATCTTTGGACTATGAGTAATGTTGCAGTTATCATAACAGAAAGGGTGAAGCAATGGATTATTGATGTGATGCTGGATTCCTTCAGGAGGGTATGGAAAATTGGAAGCATTACTTTGTGAGTGGGCAGGTGTGATTGCACATTACAAAGTCTTAAAGGTGCATGAGTATCACATGATCAAGTCAGCAACAACCCTGTGCCCTGTATACTCTAATGATGGCTAAACAGTCTGCTTTTCATCAAACACAGCAAGAAGAATTGGAACATCTGTTGGCACAGTTGGATCAAGGTGAATTGATTCTGATTCTTTCTTAACTCTCAGGAGGCAATACTAAATACTGGACATGTTTCAGTGGCTCTGGGTAATTGAAATACCTCTATACTGCTGTGACTTGCCTATGTAACCTTGTTACCAGATGGCACAAGTCTCCCTTGCCAAGAATGCCCTGAAGAGTATAGCAATCAGGAGGAGGAATTGATGCAGTTGCTGATACAACTTGATAAAGGTGCTTTAGCAAATTGTGCTCAGGGAAACACATGACATATACACAAATCTCCAGAAGAGCATGATGGTGAGGGTCTGGATGTAGAAAAAAAATCACCCTCACAATTTTCTTCAAGACAACACAAATCAAATTCTCAGTGCTCAGCAAGAGCTAGAAAATCTCATTGCAACCACTACAGATGAAGCAGACCATCAAGTCATTGAATTTGAAGCAGAAGAAGGAAGTGGTGATCAACATGAATTGACTGACAGTTCTAGCAGCTCATACAAAGAACTGGATGGATGCCCTCTTTCTCCAAGAGTGCACAGCCCTGAAGACCATTCATTTATGAAAGGTGGTGTGGCATGTTCAAGGTTATCCCAGGCAATATCTCATTTACATGAGACAGATGACTATCTGATGCAACCCATTGTATGGGTTGATGTACTCCCAGATGTTGATACTTTGCATCCAGGAGCATATGTCTCCCCCACCATTGTGAATGCATGGCTTCTCTCCTGCTGGATTAAGCTGGGCAAGCCAAGTCCAAGATACATACCTATGGAATACATGGCAAAGAGGAACAAAGTTACTTCTGATGAAATAGCTGAATTCAAACAATACTTCAACTTAGAAGGCTCATGTTGCAAAGAGGATTTGGTTGGATTTATACATGCAAACAGCCAGTTTTACTGTGTTTTATACATTGCATCACTGAACAACATTCAACTGCTTGGAAAGGACTTGGTTTTGGATGGTGTAGAAAAAGGAACTTGGGAAGAATGGCATGGCAAGTGGATCTGGAGTAACATATGCCAGCTCAATGGGTGGCAGGTCACCTTCAGTGCTTCCATTGACAAACGCAATTGGGTAAAAAATACTTTTGACAGTGGTCCAGTAATATGCCAGGTCATGGAACACATTTGGACAAATGGAGTAGCCTGGGATATTACAGGATTATGGAAGAAGCCTCACTTTGCATGTGCTCATGTAATGAGGATCCGAATGGGGAATGATGTTTATCAAATGGTTCAAAACTGTTTCAAAACATTTAATCAAGCAACCAAGGATGGATTGGATGCATATCTAGAAAGATATGGGCAAGATGATACCATTATGTCTGAAGTTGCAATTGTGGGGAAACTACTGAAAACAGATTCTGGAGTAACAGAGGTGCTCCAATCAAATATGCAAAAGAATACAGATGCAATGGAAACTTGTCAAGACTGTGCAGCAATCCTGCCTGCTCTCCCAAAGCACAGAACCATGAAAATGTTGCTGGATAGATTCCCTGTACTCAAAGGTGCCAGGAGATATGTTGAACAACCAAATTTGGCCAATGAAGATGAAACCCAGAGTCATTCAGATGAAGATGTAAACCATCATGACTTTCAAAGGGGTGGCATGGTGGGAGCGCAAAGAAGAATTAGGGCCACTCAGGAAATAGTACAGTCTGCCATTCATCGATTCCCAAGGCCAGTTATCCCCCCCTCCCTCCCTGTGTTGAAAACCAGGAGTGGTTTATATAACCATTTCACCTGGACTTATGATGATTATCAAAATGGTCCTTCCATGAGTGAATTGGAACCTATATCTGATGTAATAATTCAATTGGCATCCAAGTCACTTGCTTATATAGCAGGAAAGCTTCTTGACATACCATGGAGACTCTTCAGAGACTATGGTTATAGGCTCCCACCTCACTTTTTCCAAATGTTTCACCTCTTTCCCCCTGTAATGGTCAAGGAACATATCATGGTTGTTGGGCTTAAATCACCTCCTACTAGTGCAAGCTTTGATAGCAGAACCATGACAAGGAGGGGAGAAGCAGATGTTTCAGACATTGCTATCATGGGTGCTAGCCAGATGATAGAAATATCAAGAGAAGCTTCTAGTGATGATATTTTCATTACAGGTAAGACAGGGAAGGGAGAATTTATCCATGTGAACCTGGAAGAAGATGCCATTACCCCAAGAAAATTTATCTTTGCCATTGACATTGATAGTGTGATATGGGTTACAAAGAAGCCTAGATTTTTACTGGCAATGGAGCTGTACACTGCACCTGTATTCAGAAGGCAGGCACCTATTTGGAAAGACAATCATGTCAAGGTTGAACTGTTGTATCCACCAGTAGAAAAAGGGCAAAGGGATGAATGGTGGAGCCGCTCATTCCAGCTCAGCAGAATTCCTCATGTTCTGCTTGGAAAGATAGGAAAGGCCAATATTTGTATGTTTCTCCCAAGGATGACACATCAAGATCCATACACTGGCAGATGGGCCAACACTGTACCATTTCAGTTACAGACTCTACTTTGGGAGAAGGTGGTGATGGAGGCTCTCAGGAACATTGCTGGCCATGTTGGTTTGGTGTACATTGGTGAAAACCAGGAACATATATCCTTCAAATCCACAAACCAAATGCCAAAGACACATCCTATCAGAAACTACCAATTTGTCAAACTGGTAGAAGAGATGGAACAAATTGTGAGTATTAGCAACAATGCAAAAATGAAGTACATATAACAAATATAAGATTAATAACAACACTGAATTGGCTCACTTTGGGTCCATGTTTTTTGTTCTGGAAATCAGAGGTTGCAAAATGGTGTCACAAACAGAAGCTGATCAAACTGGTTTATTGAATGAATGTCTTAGAAATGCCATGGATAATTTAAAGGCAGAAAATCCTGGCCTTGATTGGAAATACATGGAGGATAGAAAAAGTGGGGAGCTGCTGTATGATGTTGGCATCACAATTCAGCCACAGCATATTTTCCCAGTTGTTGGACTTTGGCGTTTGGATTCCCTTGAAGCATCATATGGAGCAGCAGGCTACCTCAGAGGGAATATTCACCATCTCAATACTCTATCACTATATGGTGGACTACAGGCTGAAATGCAGAGATCCAGAGCAGAAAGAACCCATATCATCTATTGACAATCATACAATCTTGCATATGAAGCCTTAAGGAAGGCAGACAACACAAGAG
The DNA here is from genome assembly GCA_023014405.1 of Amanita molliuscula. Classification (NCBI taxonomy): domain Eukaryota; kingdom Fungi; phylum Basidiomycota; class Agaricomycetes; order Agaricales; family Amanitaceae; genus Amanita; species Amanita molliuscula. The sequence goes on from JAEBUP010000110.1 coordinate 109,524, forward strand.
AGCTTTTTAAACTGCAGGATGTCTACCAGCTGAACACAAAGTTCAGGAAAGAGTACCAAAGTGTCATGGAGATATATGGAGTGCATGCCAAGAAAGCTTCATTTGGTGTGAGAGATGAATATAGAGTGGGAGCTGCAGTGATGAGAGATTTTATGGAAAATGTTGATGACATGGTAAGCAACTATGACCAGGTAAAGTGACAAGGTAATAATCACAATCACAATAAAGGTTCAAAACATGATGCAAAGCAGACCTGTTCTCTGGTTGCCTTCTCACACATGGTTTGAATTCTTGGCTCAGAGACTCCAGGCCTTGACAAAAAAGCAAGAGTTTTTACATGAAATTCAACCTGAAAACTATGGTATACTGACTGGACTGCACCAATTTCTAATGCAATCCATCATCTTCACACCTCCAGTAACAGAAACTTTTGTGCGCAAGACTCTGAACATATTAAGATATGAAGTCAATGTTGCACAGCAAGGGATGTTCTTCCTGCATGAGCTGGACTTCTCAATCAAGTCATGTCACCCAGAATTACCAGAAAGGGATGATCTCCATGTAAAGCAGAGAATAGGAGTATCTTTGAAAGAAAAAAGAAAAACATTAACAGCAAGTGCTCAAACCCTTAGAGACCAGGAGAGATACCCACTTGGTACTCAACCAAGTTGGAAATCAATCATGGATACAATACAACAAACTCCATGGGTCCTGATTGAACAATGGGGATGGCCTCAAGAGCTTGATGAAATGAAAGAGAGCTTTGCAGCTTACATATTTGTTGAATTTACCAAGTGCATGTGGATGGCTCTTCATGACACATGGAGAACTGGTAATGTGGATGAAGAAAATATCCCAACATTGAATGATGCCATGAATCAATGGTCATTGGAGACAGTATACCAAAGGATCACAAAATGCCATTTTATGGCATGTAATGCCAACTTAGGAGGTGCAACTCATGGCCGGCAGCAAATGGCATTCAAAGATAGGACAGCCATATATTTCCCAAAGAAATGTTCAGATCCACCCCTGCCAGGAGTTTGGAAAACAATGGCAATGGAACCAGGATATCTCTTTGACTACTGGAAGTGGTGTGATGAGCATACCACAGTGGAGGTTGAAGAAGTAGATGAAATGCTGGCAAGTATCTTTTCCCACTGTCAATGCCTTCCAAGTAGCAGAAGAGATGAAAAGGGTGGCCAGCCATGGGAGGTCTTGAAAGGTTCAATCAAGATTATCACTAATCCAAGGACCTATAAACTTGATGCCATTGGGTCAGGACAACAGCAGCAAGGTAGGAGAACCAGGAGTGCACCTGCTGTGAGGACAAGAACTTCCATGTTGCAAAAGCTCATGAAGCAGCATGGAATTGATAAAGAGCAGTTAAGGAAGGCTCAATATATTCAGAAACTGGCAAAAAAGAAACTGGGTAGAATATCTGGTAGGGCAAGAAATAAGAGAGTCCCTCCAAATCCAAACAAAGGCAAAGGGAGACAGGCAGATCAAGAAAGCCAGGAAGGGGAGAGAGTGATTCATGGTTTTGAGCAGGAAGATGAGGATTATGGGGAGGAAGTGGATGATGTTGATGTTGATACAGGAAGTGGACAAGACAATGAAGAAGGTTGTGAGGAAGTGGATGATGACCAGGATGAGGATGAGGATTGTGGCAGTGATTCCATGGACTTTGACAGCTAGGTAGAGTTTTTATGTCTCACATATAATCATATGGCATTACCAGGAATGTAAATTTCAGTGGATTATGGGCATTTTACTGGATGCTAGGGTGGCAAACAATTGGTAATGAGGCATGAGACTATTGCTGAAAATGGCTATGCCAGTTCATTCTAAGAAAATTGTTATATTGAACTGTGAACAGTACATAAATTTGAGCAGATCTATTGATCCAAAGCCAATGGTCCTTTACCAACACCAAGTGATCTTTGCAGCTGGTGCTGAGTTATTCAAAATTAGCCAATTTCAAAAATAGCTCAACACCAGCTGCACAGATTGCCTAGTGTTGGCATCCACTTGCAGATTGATTTATCTGTTCAAATTTATTCATGATTTCAGGTACTGTTTACAGCTTGATATGGCAATTTACCAGCTTAGCCATTGGCAACACTAGATGAGACAGATTGCTCCAAGAGTCTCATACTCATATTATACATGCTTTAACAGCACAAAAAAGACTTCTCATGTGCATACTAGTCATTTTATACATCTATGAATTTATTTGTTACACTAGTGTTATTGAGAACATTTCATATACATTCCATTGTATTGCAATTCATCATTGCTTATCTCCATAATATCAGCCATGGTACATTTTCCCCTGAACCTGTATATGATAGTACCTTAATTATTCCATTATTTGAAGTGATGATCATTCAGCATGGCATCACAATGGCATCACAATGACATCATAGTGATATCATATACAGTCCTGCTAACTAAGCAGCATATAGTTACTATGTATAGATAGATTATTCAGCAGTTAGTGCCTTGTGGATATATATATATAGTAAAGTAATTGTGCAGAATGAATAATTCAATCTTCTCTCACATTTGTCTGTTGAGTTCAGCTCCTCTCTTGCTTGCTCTTTGTCTAAGGTGGCTGCATTGTATGTGCCAGGTATGCTTCTGTGGAATTTCAGGATGATAAACTCATTCATATACTTCTAGATGGAATGCACATTCAACTACATTCTGCCATATGCCAGAGCAGACCTCTCGAGAATTCAAGAAATTTTTTTAGTGGAGGATTTTTCAACTGTGCAGATTGAACAGCAGGAGAGTGAGAAGGAAAATGCATGGTTTGGAGGAGGTACAACATGCCTTGAATGGCTTATAGATCCAGATGAGGTTGAAAGGGAAAGAAAAAGGATTGAAGTTGAAGAAATGATTGAAAGATGGAGGCAAGATGTTGATAAAAGTTCCTAGGGTTGTCCTGGAGTTGCAAAAAGCCTTAACTCCTAATGATGTAGCCTGTAGGGTTTTGGGATAGGAGTAGCCACTGACAAAGTTGGTAGTGACATTGGTGATGCAATGTGGAGTCCAGAGAATAAACTTGTTGTACCATTTGGTGGTACTGGGACAAGTTTTGCTAAGCTCTTCAGTATTCTCCAGCAACTTATATACCTTGCAGAGCTGAGTTTAAATTCAAACTGATTACTTGGCACTACTGGATTTGGAGAAAATGCTGTGGAAGCTGCTGAATTGGGAACAAAGTCAGGTACTTGCCTATTCATGGATAAATTAGTTCATGACTCTAGAACCACTTAGACCTATGATGCAATGGACCACTGAGTAAGTGATCTGGCATCTGTTCAGCTGCATTATGTCAGCCCACCCATGTTGGCAGTGGGATTCCCTAGTTTAGTATTAGCTGTACAAGGGAATAGTATCTCATGCATCTTTTCACATCAGGGATTACTCCCATGAGATGTGACTAGTGTTACTGTGACACTGGGTAAAAGTTAATTACATAAGTGGCCAATAGGCATGCCATGATTTCCAAATTGGTTGATAAGAGTTCATAGGGTTGTCCCAGGGTTGCAAAAAGGCCTATCTCCTAATTTAGGGTTAAGCACTCTGGCTAGCTGGCAAGGGTGAGTGCTCAGACCAGCATACTCACCCAGCCTCACACCATTATAGCCAAATCATGCCTACAGAGCCATGGCATGGATGTTGGATGTTGTTGGAGCAATTGAAGGGTGTAGTCATCCTGGACACACCCAGAGCATGCATACAGAGTCATGGCATGGGTGCTGGAGTGCTAAATGTACATGGTACAGACTCTATCCAGTATTTGGACATGATCCATACCAGTCAATCTGGCCTGGATGGATGCCTTGCACACCTTTACTCAAACTAGATTTAAAATGTTGTATGCTTAAGTAAATCACATTTAGACAATATTAATCAATAGCTTACAAGCTTAAACCAGATATTTGAGACTGAAATACAATACCTAAATGTGACCAGCACCTTACCCAGCCTGGCTAGATGACTGCCACCCACAACTGACCTTCAGATGTTAAAAAGCAAGTCATGTACATATGAGCATCAACTCTACTTGTGTGGCCTAGCCAGATACACTGTCTTTTCCAGCTAATTGGGGTTCACCTGATATTGGAACCACAAGGGCAGATATCTGAGGATAAGACTTGGCATCACACAGTTAGTCCTGAGACACAACTCATGACACATAGTCAAACATTCATATCCAGCCTAGCCAGATGCACCATCTTTGGGACTGAAGGCAAGGGGGTAGAATATTCATTTGACAGTGTCAGAACCTGTCCAGTCTACTTGTATGGCCTAGCTGGATGGATCAAACATGTCCACCACCATGTCTCTCTCCTGCACCCCATTGGCCAGATGCATTGTCTTTGCATGCTAATGGTAACATTTACCTGCTAATCTGGGGGCATGCCTACTAATCTTGTGCCATATGCCCAATTAGCCAGCAAAGACAGTGCATCTGGCTAGGCTGGACAAAGGGTGGATGCAATGATTTAGTCATATCAACATTAGCTGTCTAAGATGGTGCATCCAGCTAGGCCAGACAAGTAGTTGAATGGAAACAGACTTTGAAACTAGCTTCACTTACTTAACTTGTCTGGCCTAGGGATTTGGCACCAGATTAATATATTAGTTCACAAAGACAGTGCATCTGGCTAAGCCAGACAAGTTGAATGGACACAAGGGCTCTGTAAAAATGGAATCCCTAGCTGCACCTACTCCATTTGTCCAGCATAGCCAGATGCACTGTAAGTCCAGCATTTGGCACCTTAGTATATTAGTGCACAAAGACAGGTGCATCCGGCTAGGCCGGACAAGTTGAGTAGGTCAGTCAGCTATGTATTTCATTTTCAAAGTCTGTGTGTCTATTCAACTTGTCTGGCCAAGCCATCTTTGCCTGCAAATCCACATTTGGCACCAGATTAGTATACAAAGATAGATGTGTCCAGCTAGGCCAGACAAGTTGAGTGGGTAGGTCTGTGCCCCAGCTGGATGCACTGTTCTTTCCTGTGTTATGAGCATAACTCATCCTATTCAATTTTTACAGTAATGTCATCAATGACACTCATGAAGAGACAGACTAGAGGAGTCGGACTATATTTTCTTTTTCTTTTTATCATTCCATTTGCACTCAAACATATAGAAAGAGGACTTGGACGATACCGTGGTTGCAGGGGCTGGCTATGTTAGGACTGCAACCCTTATATGGAAGGTGGTTAGGTCAGCATCGGTTATGGACTTACCGAGTGCTGACTGGGACAGCAGCCTGATGATGGGCCTATGCTATGAAAGGAATCATAAGTGGTACGGCGCCTGACGGGTGACATGGGAATGCCAAGATGTACCGACAACTAGGTACTGGCATAGATGGGAGTCAGCTGAGATGCAAGACAATAGGTGTGGCCGTACATGGAAGGACAGAGTGTTGGTGTGGGAGGATGGCTCCAGATAAGGTCAGATGAGCACAGATTGGCTGCTGCGCATTGATCCCAGCTTGAGGGACTTTAGCTGCACGCTGTCTGCGCACAGACCAGGGGAGCAGTATATAAGGGTTGTCGTCTTAGGTAGCAAGTCCCTAAGACTCTAGATAGTTTGTGTCCTAGACACTTCTACTTGAGCAAGCACTTTCTTGTCTTCAGCTTAGCAAGCCCCACTCTGAGTCTTTTAGGTTGTGTTTAGGTCGTCCCTAACATAATCTAGAGTCTTTATCACTCTACCTCATTGGTCTTACAGCACCGAGCACGCCTTGCTTGTCATTGCTCACAGCGCCAACGGCCTAGTTTCTATCTGAGAGGTAGTAACTGTGCAGCCTGCGACCTCTCCAGGCGATATTGACTTCATCACACATACTGTCAATGGGCGTCAAACGAGACATCCTCAATTCACCCGTTGGGTCTGTCTACCAAACAGTAGCAAACGAGAATACTAGTGTGTTGGGAGAGCATAGGCAGGAGACCACAGATGCGCCCCGAGCATAGTATATTGTTACTGTGGAAAAACTCAGGAATGAGAGAACCAACCCATCTGTGTTACATATCAAGGCTGAACCAAAGTTCCTCACACACTCCCTGTACAAGCAACCCCTACTTTGTTATCAGGGTTGATAACTTGGCACAAAGATAGTGAGGCGAACTGCCAGGTGCACACATTTGAGTAGCTTGTGGACCCACGATATTCAGACAACAACCCTCTTGTTTCCCAAGAGGCATCATTGACTGGCATGGATTTATTGCCAGAAGAACAGATCAAGTGTTGGTGGAGGCCCGAACTTGGTTGAAGATTTTTTACAGCAGAACCCACCATTTAGCACAATGCAGTGTGCATTCACATACATACTACCCCATGCCCAGGCGACACTCTCGGAGATAGGACATATCTTCGAGGTGGACTGGGTCACAATTCACGACATGGTTCAGATGGGACCAAGAGAGTTCATCGGCGACACTATCATTTGCCAATATGATAACCATGTCTGGTTATGGTGGAAACACCGGAAAGAGGAGTGCAAAATTGAGCACACTCAAGCCCAGCAAATCTTGCAGGAACGGGAGCTCAAACAAGAGCTGGAACAGAAGGAAGCCTGGGAGGCTTTGTTAATGGAAAGGGTGGCCACTTGCGCAGTTTTGCGAGCAGAGCATGCCATGAAAAAGGCCGAAAGGGAATATCAGACCCTTATTGAATTACTAGAAGTGCAGTATAAAGGAGACACTTCGAACCCCATCTGGTTGGCGCTAGTCGCGTCAAAATACAACCAATGGCTGTTGCTAATCAATAATGGCGACAAGGCTATCCGGCATTACCGGGTAGCAGTAGAACGGCTTCAATGCACACACCATGTAGAAGAGCTGTATGAACATGAAGGCATGACAATGAGTCATGAAGATTGGAATGCGTGGATGCATGTGATAAATGGAAACATACAGGCAACCCACTATGCTAAATGGAAGCATGAGCAGGAAGAGGAAGAATGCCACAGGGGAATCCGATTTGATCCCCTTCTCATCACAAAGCCACTGGGGGCTATTATTGCCAGGATGCCAGAATGGCTCCTCACAGAGCCTTGACATCATCTTCACTCTATCAGACTGGAGCATTTCCTCAAAGACATTGGAGAGGACTTGTGGAATGATCACAAGGCCAGGCTACTGGGGTGGTGCGCTAGTATTAAAGCACACCTACCTGGACCAAGGGCTCGGAGTCCCATCGCACCCAACCAATGGAGAGAAAACAGGTACTGCTACATGTACCTGTTCAAAGAAGAGTACTATGACAAGTATAACTGGCCAGCTTGGCCTACTCTTTACGACATCGTAAACTGGGAGCCAGAACTCAGGGATGACACGGTGGTCTTTGCCATCCAGGATAGCATTCGACCTGGGTGGTGCCACATCATCGAAGAGTCAGCTATACATTGAGACGACATTGAATATACCTGGGATGAATTGGTGGACCTACACAAGGTCTCCCACTATATATGGACAGTGCAGTTTGGTGGACAATCAAAATCAAAGTGAAGGGCAGCACAGTGGAAGCTTGCCCAAACCCCTATCAAACGAGTCAACCTCAGGACTACAGTCACGGTTGAACAAGCCTATGCAGAGGCGGCTGGAAGAACATACCCAACAGTGGTAGAACCCAAACCGGTTGTGCAACCAGCGCGGTCATATGCAGCGGCAGCACAAGCTGGTAAAGAAAGCAAGGCACGAGTCGTCACTCAGGGAGGTGACGCAGCACATTGGCACGGTGGTATACCCACTACAGTGGACTGGCTCTCGAACGAAGAGTACCCACAAGGAGCAAACAATGCTCATAAGAAAAGAGAAATTGATCAATGGAGAAGGATCGTAGAAAGGGAGGCATGGTTGCCCTACCCTTACCCAAAAATGTCCTGGGCCAACAGTGGCTTCAATCCAGACATACCAGGTTACTGTTACCTGGTTTTAATCAAAAAACAGTACTGGGATGAATTCTTATGGCCAGCCTATCCTCAGATTCAAGAAATCTGCACTTGGGACCATAACCTGCGAGAAACCGATGTGACCACTATTATCCGAAAGTTGTATAAACAGGACACCACTCTGCACATTGAAAAATATAACAGTAACTGCAGAGGATGGTTTCACGTCGAGTGCCTCAATAGGGAAGGCATGAGCCACTACAAACTAGGCGCTACGCCCTTCAGGCTCACAGTCAACATGGTCACCCATGCTTATCAGGCCGTATTAGGATGGAGGGAGTACTGGCAGGATACCGAGATGCTTAACCCTTTGCTGGCCACTCAACCCGCTGCAGCAGTTGCAGCACAGGAAGATGAGATACATCGACAGGCAGAGGAGAGACAGCAGGCAATCACCAGTGCAGGACAAGCTCTTGCCTCCATGATTAACGAGTACCAAAGGTCCAATCGTCGAGAACTGGGTCCACTTACCAAGGCAGAAATGCCTGATTTTTACCAAGGAGATCCCAGAACTGTAGATGGATGGTTGCACCAGATGGAAATGTACTTTATGCTGGCAAACGAGATGAAGGACCTAAGAAAGGTGTCAATCTGCCTGTACAGAATCAAAGGAGGAAAGGGTGACCAAGCGGCGGATTGGAGTGGTGTCAAACTCAAAGCCTTCCAGGAGGCGCAGCAGGAGTTCCAGGACAAAATAGCGAATAATGGTTGGAACATGGAATTAGATTGGGCACAGCTCAACACAGGAGAAAGCACCACCAATGATCAAGCATGGGTCAGATGACCATTAGAGAACCAGTTCCCTTTTCAGGACTGGGTGGATTTTAAACAACAGATGCACGACTTCTTCATGTTGACAGAAACCAAGGAGAAAGCTATCAAAGCTTTATTAAAACTACAGCAAGGGACGATGATAGTAGAAGACTATATCATCAAATTCAATTCCCTTACCTCCTTGACTGACTGGAATGATCAAGCGCTAATCTCTCAATTCCAAAACCATCTTAACCCAGCACTCGGCAGGGAATTGATCCACTATGGAGGATTGGTGGACAATGCCACCTTACACCAGATCCAGCAGAGGGTCATGGTGCTCACAAGAGCCTACCGAAAAGCTAATGAAGCTTACGGTCTCCCAAGAACATGACAGGAATATAAAGAGCAAGCTCCAGCCCATAATGGTCAACCTCAATGGCAATTCCGAGTGCCACCTCCAGTCGCTTCAGGGAGTCAGTCCGACCCCAACGCTATGGATGTGGATAAAGAGAAAAAACCCATAGCCAAGTGTTACAACTGCAGAAAAACAGGTCACTATGGAAGAAATTGTCCAGAACCGCGAAAAACTAGACCACCCCTTGTATGTTATAATTGCGGAAAGGAAGGACATATAGCATGGAGATGTAGGGAACCAAAAAAGGTTACAGAGGGAGACAAAGGGAAACAGGTGGTTAGATATGTCAAGAATGGGGAAATGACCCCATTAGCACACATAGAAGAGGTTTCGGATTTTACGGAAAGCCAGTAGGCAAGCACTCAGTGCTGCTGGCTGTAACTCAGGTTTCTAATAGTGATGTACACGTAGACTCAAAAATTAAATTGCATGATTTGCTCTACAAATGCAGAGGGAACATACATCATTTGAGAAACCTGAGAGTGAGCGCAAAACAAGGAGAAAGGCTGAAAACGTGGTCACCACAATGGGTATTAAGAAGGATTTGGGAGCAGCCCAAACAAATAGCAGTGGAGTGTTTACAACAATGGGTAAACACTAAAAGAGTGAACGAAGCAGATGGACAACTGGTCGATCAGCTAAACGCTATGACAGAGGCTGACGCTCTATGGAACCTGGTGCACCTACAAGAAAAGAAAGTACAGGGTACAGGAAAAAATGAGTTGGACTTAAAAGGAGTCATAACAATGCTGGACACCTTAGAAACTATCCCTGTAAAAATGTTACTAGACTCCGGATGTACAGGGTCCTGCATTAGCAGAGAATTCGTGGAACAACACCAGATAGCTAAGCGATGATTAATCAGACCAGTACCAGTCTATAATGCAGACAGAACCACTAATTCAATGGGTTCATTGGAGTATATGGCTGAAGTTAAACTCCAGATCGGGGACCATGAAGAGATCATGGAATGCACGGTCACAAACATTGGCAAAACTGATCTGTTTTTGGGATTTGATTGGTTGCAACGTCATAATCCAACCATCAATTGGAAAAAACAGTCACTGGAGTTTAATCGATGCCCCGGTACATGTTGGAAGTCTTCATTGGTTCAGGAGCCAGAGGATGAGATCAATGTAGCTCAGTTTCTCGAAGATGGAGAGTGATTGCTGGCTGTTCACATAGGAGAACTGGAGTTGCGCATCAGAGCCTATGCATCAATTGCCACAAAAATAGCTGCAGGAGAGGCAGAGAAAACTAGAAAAAGAACTCTGGAGGAGGCAGTCCCCAGACATTACCTGAAACACTGAAAGGTCTTTGAAAAAGAGACTTTTGATGAGTTACCACCATGGAGGCGATGGGATCACACCATCTAATTGATTCCTGGGTCTAACCCAGTCGACTGCAAAATATATCCATTAAACCAAGATGAGCAGTCGCAGCTGGATGAATTTCTTAAAGAAAACCTGGATTCTGGATGAATTCAGTCAAGCAAATTGCCAATGGCATCTCCTTTTTTCTTTGTCAAGAAAAAGGATGGGAAATTGAGACCGGTGCAGGATTACCAGTGACTTAATGAAATGACAGTCAAAAACTGATATCCACTACCATTGATAGGAGAACTAGTGGACAAACTGTCACAGGCCAAGGTCTTTTCGAAGATGGATATACATTGGGGATATAACAACATATGCATCAAAGAAGGAGATGAGTGGAAGGCGGCATTCCGAACCAATAGGGGGCTCTTCGAGCCATTGGTTATGTTCTTTGGACTTACAAATTCACCAGCCACTTTTCAAACGATGATGAACGACATCTTCAGAGTCAAAATAGCAGAAGGATGGGTCGTCATTTACATGGACAACATCCTG